>PVIC010016177.1:0-34226 GCA_004025085.1 Thryonomys swinderianus | reverse complement strand
AAAAGACACTGGAAAAAATAAATGAATACTGGTGAGAAAACTATTACAATAGTCCAAACAATAATAATTACATCCAATATAAAGTTATCTGCAAGGAATGTAAGAGGAGAAGGAGAGGGAAAAGTAGAAGCTTTTGATAGAACTGATAGTGTTCAACACTTGGTTCCCTAAGATGTAAAGGATAAATGAAAACTAACAGTCTAGGGGCCAAAGATAAGACAGGAAACATCAGAGACAGTTTTAACTCAGAAAAAAAAAAAAACGATGTGTTGGAGGAAAACTGAATCTGACAACCTGGTTCATGTCAAGGTCTGCTGAATTCTTTCCAGCTACACAGAGAAGTTGCATTCTTGTCTGAGATGTCTCAGCGCCCACTCATGCTTTCCCCTGTGCCATACACCACTGAGCTGGAGGTGGGCAAAGGCAAAGAATCAACTCAGAGGAAGAGCAGAAGGTAGCATGCTACATCTCCACAGGGCACAAAAACAAGAATGGACCACTGAGACCCATGAGGAGCAGCAGTGGGGAGAGACTGAACAAGCGAGTCTTGGGTATACCAGAGGTTGATCCTTCTCGAGAGCACTGAGCTCTGGGAGGATTTGGGAAAGAGTAGAGATGCAAAGAAGGGCAAATAGCTCAAGGACCTACAGGGTCCACAGATCAGCCGTGGTTCCGCATCAAAAGGGGAAAGAAGCTTTGCATAAACCCCCAAGCATATATATCTAACTAAGCCCTTGCATGTAATAAGAAGCACTAGAAATAGAATGATTTGTAAAAGAAAGTTACAATCTCTAGGTCAAAGGTAATTAATATTAAGGGAACTAAGACAGCTAGTTAGTTATCAACAGTATATATACTCTGTGAAACCATATTAACCACATTTGAAATATTTTCCCAAACAAAAAAAAAACTGAAAACTTTTTGGTTATTAAATCAGTATAAATGTAGAAATTACTAGTCACCAGAGGACTGTGAAACAGATCACGCTATAGAAAAGGTGTGATCTCCATCACTTAATGACATCTTTTTGATACTAGAGTAAGCAAAAAATGCTTGACCCTTCCCTAAATGAATAGTATATACCAAAAGCTGAAAGAAAAACAAACAAAAATAAATAGAAATAAGGAGGAAAAATGTGATAGGAAGTAGGAAGGGTGATCTACTTTAGATAGAGTTGTCATAAGAGCCCTCTCCAAAGAGGTCATGTATAACCAGAAATTTCAGGATGAGATACAACCTTTAATTTTTTCCATTTATTGAGCTTATTGGAATACTTTAGAAACATATTATGATCACATTCCTCATTGGGCACTTGCACCTGTACATGACATATCTTGATTCTTACTTTTTCCCATGCCCCTGCCATACCTGCAACCTTCTACCTACTATGTACATAAGATTTGCTTTTACTATCAATTTTTTTCTTTCCCTTCTTTGCTTCCCCCTCCCTCTTTCCCTTTCCCTTTGGACATTTTCTTATTACTATACCTATCATACCTTCTAGACCTCATTTATACCTTCTGGACCTCATTTATACCATCTGGACTTCATTTATACCTGCTGGGCCTCATTTATACCTTCTGGTTCTCATACTAGAGAAACAACACAGTATTTACATATCTGTATCCTATTTATTTCACATATGAGTATGGCTTCAAGGTGCATCCATTTAGCTATAAATTTCTCTAATTTACTATTCTTTATGACTGAGAAATACTCCATTTTACATTTTTTTTAAAAAAACTACATCTTCATCCAGTCTCCAGTTGATGGGCATTTGGGCTATTTCCAAGACTTACCTATTACAGTGTTGCCATAAACATGGGCTTACATATGTTGCTGTGATAGGATACTTTTAATTCTTTCATGTATATACTTAGTGAAATAGTAGGGTCAAACAGAACCTCTAATCCTAGTTTTTTGAGGAATCTCCATACTGGTAGTTGCAAAATTTTACCTTCCTAGCAACAGTGGATAAGGGTTCCTTTCTCCCCACAGCACCACCAACATTTGGTTTTAGTTGATTTCTAGATAGCAGCTATTCTTTGTGGAGGGAGATGGATTCTCAGTATTATTTTCATCTGCATCTCCTGAATTACCAATGATATTGAACATTTTTTCATAATTTTTTGCTGTTTGTATTTATTCATTTCAGATGCCCATTTTTGAGCTGAGTCTTTAAATAGGGGCCTGATTTTTTTAAAGATCTTTAAATAGTCTAGGTAATAGTCCTTTGAGGAACAGGTGGTAAAATTTTTCCCCAAGTTGTAGGTTGTCTTTTCACTCTGTTGGTGGTTCCTTTTGTTGTGCTTTTAAATAAGATTAGGTCCCAGTTGTTGGTTCTCTTTGCTAGTCCCTATGCTACTGAGGCCTTTTTTCAAAAGTTCTAGAAAAGGATAATAAGTGTCACAAAACCATGAGACCAAACAGAGTCTTGCTTACCTTGCTTTAAATGGGCAAGGTAATACTAAATGAAAAGGAAAGACAAAGAATAGAAGAGCCAATAGGAAATATATCACGATGGGAAAAAATAAGTAAATATTACTTATAACCATCAATGTTAATGGCATCAATGCATCAATTAAAAGAAACAAACTGGCAGAATGGATTAAGAAACAAGACCCAACAATATACTGTATACAAGAGACACACGTAATTCAGAAAGAAATTTGTAGACTGAAGGTGAAAGGATGGAAAACAATTCTTCTTGAGACAGGAAAACAAAAAAGAAAAAAAGCAGGAGTGGCTGTTTTATTTGCAAAGTAGACTTCAAAGCAAAACTAATTGCAAGAGACAAAGAAGGACAGTACATTCTCATATAGGGAACAATCTAAAAGGAAGAGATGGCATTCATAAATATTTCTGCGCCAAATGCTAGTATACTCGACCATATAAAACAAATGCTAATGGATTTGAAAAGCCAAATAAGCCCTAATGCAACAGAGGTCGAGGATATCAATTCCCCACTGTTACAAACAGATAGAGTAACTGGGCAAAAAATCAACAGTGAAATACTAGAACTGAACCAAGCTTTTGAGCAAATGGACTTAATAGATATTCATAGAGCATTCCATCCCACAAAATTAGAATATACATACTTTTCAATTGCACATAGGTCATTCTCCAAAAGGAACCACATCTTAGTTCATAGAGCATGTTTAAGTAAATACAAAGGAACTGAAGTTATCCCCTGTGTACTGACAGAATACAGTGCCCTGAAATTTGATATCAATAGCAAAAGAAATTCCAAGAACTTCACAAACATGTGGAAATTGAACAACACTCTTCTAAGCAATCAATGTGTCACAGAGGAAATGAGACAGTTTCTCCAACTAAATGATAATGCCAATATAGCATACAGAAACCTATGGGACCCTATAAACATAGTTCTATGAGGAAAGTTCATAGCAGTGAATGCTCATTCTAGGAAAACAGAGTGAGCTCAAGTTCTAATGTTGAACCTCAACCTTCTAGAAAAGGAAGAGTAAGACAAACCCAAGCTCATACAAGGGAGAAAATTGTGAGTAGTAGAGAAAAAAATAATGTAATAGAGACTAAGAGAATACTACAAAAAATCAACAAATAGAAGAGTCTGTTCCTTGAAAGAATAAAATCTACAAACCCTTAGTCAACCTTACTTTAAAAAGGAAGGGAAGGGGCCGGAGGGTTAGCTCAGTGGTTCTGGCGCCTGCCTCGCAAGCGCAAGGTCCTGAGTTCAATCCCCGGAAACCACATACAATGCTGGGCGTGGAGACTCACGCCCACCAGCAATCAACACCGCATACCACAATGCCAGGCTCACGCCTGTAATCCCAGCACTCGGGAGGCAGGGACAGGAGGATTGCTGAGTTCGCGGCGGCTTGCCTGGGCACCATAGTGAGCTCAGGGCCAGCCTGAACTACAAAGCGAGACCCTGTCTCCAAAAAGCAAAAAAAAAAAAAAAAAAAAAAAAAGGAAGGGAAAGGCTCTAATCTATACAATCAGGAATAAAAAGGGGGGAATCACAGCAGATCCATCAGAAAGTCAGAGAATGATCAACACCTACTTTGAGAATGTCTAGTCTAATAAGATGGAAAGCACAGAAGAAATGGACAGATTACTAGACACATATGAACTACCAAACATGAATGAAGAAGATATAAAAAAATCTAAATACCCCAATATTAAAAGTAAAATTGAAAATGTAATTAAAAACCTACAGACAAAATAAAGTCCTGGTCCTGATGGCTTTACTGCTGAATTCTAGAAGACACTTAGGGAATAGCTAATGACATTAATTCTCTAACTCTTTCGTGAAATTGAAAGGAACGCAATACTCCCAAATTCATTCCTGGAAGCAACCATCACCTTGATTCCAAAAGCAGAGAAAGACCCAAGCAAAAAAGAGGGCTCTAGGCCAAACTTCCTAATGAATATTGATGCAAAAATCCCCAATATGATACTGGCAGACATAATACAGAGAATCATCATGAAGATCATACACCCTGATCAAGCTGGATTCATCCTAGGGATGCAAGGATGGTTTAATATATGTAAATCAGTAAATATACTACAAAGTCAAGGGCAAAAATTATATGATCATCTTAATAGATGTAGAAAAAGCATTTGACAAAATCTAACATCCATTCATGATTAAAACCTTATAGAAGACTGGAATAGATGGCCTTTATCTCAACCTGATTCAATCATCTATGACAAACCAACCGCACCATCATACTCAATGGTCAAAAATTGAAACCTTTCATGCTAAGATCAGAAAATAAGACCTTAGGGATAAATAATGAAGAAAGGGTAAATAATGAAAAAAGAAAAAAATTGATGTTAAAAAATAAAAGGAAACAATGCTGTGTATATAGGGGTGGGGGTAGGTAGGGTGAGTAGAGGAGAGGGAAAAATGAGAATTAAGTTGTGTCATATACTGGTACAAATCCTCAGTGTGGAGTGTAATTGTGATGTGTATATATAATGTACCAATAAAATGTACCAATAAAAAAAGTTAAAAAAAAAGAGAAAGAAATAAGACAAGGATGTCCACTATCACCATTCATGTTTGATATAGTTCTGGAAACATTAGTCATGGCAATTAGACAAAAGAAAGAAATAAAAGGAATAAATATGATAAAAGAAGAAGTTAAGCTGTCATTATTTGCTGATAATATAATATTCTATATAGAAAACCCCAAAAACTCAGCCAAAAGACTGCTAGACTTAACTGCCAGATTCAGTACAGTAGGTGGGGACAAGTCAACACTCAAAAATCAATAGCCTTCCTATACACAAACAGACTCACTAAGAGAGAAATTGAGTAATCAATTCCTTCCATAATAATATCCAAAAAAATGAATTATTTAGGAATCAGTCTAACAAAGGAGGTGAAAGAACTCTACTCTGAAAACTACAGCTCTCTGAAAAGGGATATTGAAGAGAATATCAGAAAATGGAAAGACATCCTTTGTTCCTGGATAGGAAGAACAAATATTTTCAAACTGGCCATACTGCCAAAACTACTATATAGATTCAATGCAATCCTGATTGAAATTCTGGCAGTATATTTTATAGAACTAAAGAAAATAGTCCAAAAATTTATCTGGAACCAGAAGAGACCTAGAATAGCAAAAGCAAATCTAGGCAACAAGGACATGGCAGGAAGGTATCACAATCTCCAACTTGAAATTATATTACAAGGCCACTGTAATAAAAACAGCATGGCACTGGCAAAATAACAGGCCTAAGGATCAGTGGAATGGACTAGAAGCTGCCAAAACAACTCCAGACATAGTAAGCCACCTCATCTTTGACAAAGGAGCCAGGCAACATCCCTAGAGGAAAAATAACCTCTTTAATAAATGGTGCTGGAAAAAACTGGGTTTCACCCTGCCAAAGATTAAAGCTAGATCTGTCTTTCACCATGCACCAAACTAAAATCAAAATGGATTAGAGATCTAAATATTAAAACAGAGATCCAACCTTTAAGAGCACTGCAGGAAGCAGTGTTTCTGCCAAAATGAAAAGTGAGAAGAGCCTACATAAGAAAATCTCTCAGCTAGGTCAGGAACTAAAGGAAATAAGTCTTCCAAGCAAAGCAAAGTGGGGGGAGGGGGGCTAGAGAGGGGCAGAACAGAGCTGCCAAAACAGCAGGAAGAAGACTGCAAGGCACAGAAAGGACTCTAAGGGTTTGGAACAATTTCCAATATAGCTCCCTCATTGTGCTCAGATGATGAAAAGGAATTTTAAACCAGGAACATGACCAGCTTTCATGTTTAAAAATGTATTGTTTTGCCAGCCTTGATGGCACATACCTCTATATAATCTCAGTACTCAGGAGTCTGAAACCAGAGGACCACAAGTTCAAAACCAGCCTGGCTGTACAGTGAAACCTTACCTCAAAAAATAAATTAAATAATTAAATTAAACTAATAAAAATAAATAAGCAAACTTGTTAAATGGCAAGAATGAAAGTCAGACACGGAGATACATTCCATAATCTGTGAGAGAAGTAAAGTGGATAGACCCAGGAGATATTTATTTGACATAGAACTGACAGGCATTCGTGTCAATTGGACCAGAGAGGTGAAAAGGAAGGGCTCAAGAGTGACAGCCGTGTGCGGTCACCTGGACCACCGTATGGGTGACTGTGCCTTTAACCAGATGGAGTAGGTGGGAGCAGCTCTGGGGGCTGGGATGTCTGCGAGGGGTCCTCACCGTGCTGAGGTGCACCTGTGAGCTAGAGGCTGAGAAAGAGATTTGAGTTGGGAGTGCACGTTTGGGGTCAGAGGGCAGCTCAGCGAGGTAAGTAGAGAGGAAGGAGAGACCCCCACACTTAGAAATGAGAAGAAGTAAGAGAACCCCGTCCCTGATAAAGTGCATGCCATAACGCGCCCACTGTGAACAAAGTCCACCTCCCCCCACCCTAGAGGTGAGCATTATCCTAAAGGCTGTGTTACTTCCTTACTTTTCTTTATATTTTTATCACCCAGAAATTCATACTTAACAATATGTGTCATTTGCCTATTTCTGGGGTCAATGTTAGGCTACCCACATGAAATGAGTTGGAAAATGTATGCTTTGTTGCCGTGTTGTATTATTTACATGCCTCCCTGAATTCACGGTCAAGGTTTTCTGCTCTGTTCGGAGGACTCCGTCGCAAACCACCCAGAGGGGCACCCTCGTCGCCCGTGACTTCACCGGCTTACGCCCCGGGGCGGCTTCTGCTGTCTGAATCCCGATTCCCACACCGGTGCTAGAGGAGTCACAGTACAGGAACCACAAGTCCGGGATTCACGACGTCTGGTAGGCAAACTTGGACTAATGAACTGTGAAAACTGGCCCGTTTTTCCTCTTTCTCTCCCTGATATGAGACTGATTCAAGGCACAGTAATTTTATAGCCTCCAAGCAAATGTTTCATAAAACTGAGTGATCACCGCATACATTTCAAAGCTTTGGCCAGCTCAGCACCGTGGCCGGTTGGCTGGCCCAGCCCCTGCCCCTGTCCTTGCCACCATCTCTCCCTCACTTCTGGTCCTAGGATGGCAGATAACAGTTAAATATGAACATGTAAGATGGTGCCTCAGATTGGTTTCTCAGGAACCTGGGCTATGGTGGATAAGCAACTCCTATTATACATTTGAGGTTAAAATACTGTTTCTCATTTTTGCTGTCTTACTTCATACTTTCACCATTATAATTATTGTCTCTCAAACACATTTAACTGCATTACTTCTCTCTTGCTCATACTTACTTGTCAAAACCCGATTAGTCATGCCTATCCTTTTTTCATTCCTTCTTCCATCTCTTAAAAATTCTTGTATAATTATGAAGCGGAGTACACATATATAAAATTAAGTAAGATATAAATACACACTTTAGCAAGCACAAGCCACCCAAGAAATAGGATATTGTCAGCACCCAGGAGCCACACCATCCCTCTTCGGTGAAAGGTGCCCTCCCAGCTCCCTAAATGCAGCACTTTTCTACTTTTAGTAACCAATACCTTTCAACAATTCATCAAAATAATAAATGGTATCGGAACTGCCCTCCTTTGACACCGGAAGTAAAAGTTCTCTCTTCCTCACAACTAACACCCAAGGGGTAAGACCTGAAAGTCTGCAGACGTGCCACCCAGAACTCGGCTCACCTCTTCTCATCTCAGAAACCAAGCAAGACCTGGAGTCTGTGGTGATTTTTGTACACAGCCAGTGGTCAGAAGCCTAACAAAATAATCCATCCCCTTAGTCCAGCAAACAACAAACTCTTCAATCTGCATAGTAAGAAAAACAACATCCAATCTGCTTTTCCTAACTCAAGGTTCCCTGGATGATCTCAGCTTCATGATCAGGAACATACAGTACGGCAGAGAGAACGGAAACAAAGAGTAACTCTAGCCAACAAGCAGATTGAAAATAGAGACTTCCGCTTCTGGAAATACAATTAGCTCTTCTTAGAAAGCACTTACTTTTGCTCTCCATCAGCAAAATAATCTATTTACCACACCATCAACAAACTCAACTACCAACCCAGACAGACAGGTATTGATTTGCCTTTCTAAGGACCAGGGGCTTCGGTGGTTCAGACTTCTGGGAAACTATCCTTAAATCCTTCAAAGTTTTACGACTAAAATGAAATTCAGACTAGCTCTTTTACTTTAGGTTTCATTGATCTCCAAATGGGAGGAATGAGAATCTTCACCTGTCAGTGAGCAATCTGGGGTTTTTTTGCAAAAGACTACTGGCATAAAAATTCAAATTATCAGTGAAACAAATTTGCGAATTAATTATCCTGACAAGCTCCTCTCCATTCCAACTTCATCTAAGCACATCTTCCTACACTTTTTCATACAACACACTGGAAATCCAGATACATATGGAGAACCTCCTAGTTATCTATTTACATACAAATGGAATGTTCCTAATATTTTGCAAGTAACCTTTTCTTTACATATATCATGGACACAGGGCTGGGGATTTAGCTCAGTGGCACCATGTCTGCCTCTCAAGAGCAAGGTCTTGAGTTTGACTCCGGGTATTGGGGAAAAAAATACATATATCATGAACATAAGTAAATAAACATAGAACAGATCCATCCTTAGTAACAGCTAGATAATATACCATAGCATGAATGCAATAAAATGTTGACATTTTCATATTGAAGCACATTCAGACTGCTTGCAGGATTTTGTTGTCAGAAATAACACATTAGTAAACTCTTTATGTACTAGTGCTTTTATGTTATAATTTCCAAAAGTAGGAACCTAGAGTCAAAAAACAACCGCACAGCCTAAATATTGTAGTAACATAGAGTCTCACTACAGAAAGAAATGAGCATATATTCTTTCAGTGGCTACTGTTACACTTATTTGCCAAACTGACAGACGGAGAGTACTGTCTCATGGTTGTTTAATTTGTATTACCACAATTACTTGTGAAGTTTAATGTCACTGCATTTGTGTGTATGTGGTACCAGGAATTGAACTCAGGCCCTTGTGCTTGCAAGATAAGCATGGTACCACTTGAGCTAAATCCCCAGTCCTTACATAGTATTTTTTTATTGACTTGTTTGGACTTTTGTCTCTTAATTTAACTTTCATTATTTTTTATCTATTCAACTTACTTACTAGATGTAGCTTTTTTATTTTGCATATGGAAAATATTCTTCAAAACTTTCCCACAGATTTCCACATGATGTCAATTTTCTTCTCAGTCTATGATTCTCTTTAACCTTTGCTTAGGATGTCTCCTTGTAACAGTTTTTTTTTTTAATTTTTATGCAATTGCAATAGAGACTACTACTTGACCACCGAAGTCATTTTTTCTTCCTTCTCTGGCACACGCTTATACTACATTTCCCTTTTCTCTTGGTCCCAGGAGTAACTCTCACCCCTGTAATATAAACAGGAGCAGGAAATACCTCCATGCCCCATCCATGGATTTTCTTCTTCAGCTGGACTTAAAAGCTCAGTTTTGACCATGGATACAATAATAGCCTAAGAAATGACAACACCACATGTGGAACCCAGGATCCAATCAGAAACTGGAATGTGGAGCACTCGTACAAAGAATCACTAAACTTAGACAAACGCATGACTAGAAGATACAGTATACTCAATTCTATGAATATCAAACTCCACAGGCATCCAAGTGCCTTATATAAGATTGTATAGTGTTTATATATAAGCTATGCATCACCTGAAACATACTTTAAATCAGCTCTTTAGATTACTTCTGATATCTAATGGTATAAACACTACATACTTATTCTATTTTTTAGGGAATAATAAGGAAAAAGTCTGCACATATTTTTTTCACAAATATTTTGTGCTTGGTGGAGCCCACAGTGCAGAAGCTTTGGACATGGAAGGCTGATCATACAAGGGAAATAATGGTCCTCTAACACAGAGAGAGAGCATTTAAAGAAGGCCAAACTTAGAAGGAAGCTCCTTTCCCAAGACATGGCTTCAGACCCGGTTGAGAAGTGTAGTTTAGCCCATTAGAGAGTAGAGAATCTCACTTGTTTACCCAAACCAGAGCTTTCTGGAAAAGCACACTGGAGATTGGAAAAACATGAATATTATTTAGAAAAAAGACTACTCAAAATAGAACAAATATTGTTCCCTGGCTATGGTTACTTGACAACTCCCTGATACACACAAGCAAAAATCAAAAGAAAGACAAAGGAAAACTATAAAAGTAAAGACACAAGCACCAGCCACCAGAGCTCCTTTGAGTAGCTTCTATGAATGCTTTTCAAAATACAGACCTAGAGCTGCTACACAAATAGATATTGGAGCACTCTCTTGATGCCTTTGCTACGTGGCGGACAGCATGTTGTTTCTTCTCCATGAGCCCTCTGGATCATTCCTATCTTGAAGCCAGTTGACTGTGGACTGAAATCTCTGTGAACTGTAAGCCAAATAAGCCCCCTCCCTTTCAACTTTGGGTCATGAGTGTTTTGTCTCAGCAATGAGAGAAAAGTAACTAACACAGAAACTTGGTTCCAGAAAAGTGGGGTCATTGCTGTGACATTACCTGTCCACATGGCTCAAAAGCCTTTGGAACTGGCTTTTGGAAAGGGGAAGAGTTGAGAACGACTAGGAGATGTGGCCTACAGAATTACAGCTGGAATGCCTTATACTGTTGTGTATGGGAAATTCTGGTCAGAGTTCAGGAGGACCAGAAGGCCAGTAAAGACCAAGTTCAGGAGGTTTCTGCTGAGAAAAAGGACTGCACTGTCCGCTGACTCCAGAAGACGTGTGTTGTGGCCTAGGAGAAAGCTTGTCTGCGTTTTGCTCACGTTCAGATGACGGCGAAATCCAAGTCCGGCTGAGCTAACTGCTCTGCACGCCAGTCTCCTAGGTCCTGAGAGAGCCTGACGCTCTCTCGTGTGCCCTCCACAACAACAACTGGCGCCCAAACGTGTGGCCCTCGGGTAATCCTCTGCCTCACCTCTCAGGTGAGTGCCCCCATCTTCATGGGGAATCCGTCTCTCCCTGTGGCTCAGCAGGCCGGGTCTCTCCCCGCAGCTCAGCAGGCCACTTCTTTAACGTGTCAGCCCCTTCCACCGAGCTCACCTCTCCAAGTGTGGGAAATGTCCTCTACTCCTCTGCGCAACCCCAAGATGATGTCTGTGCCTCTTCTCTTCCCACACACAGGCCCCGCCGCCCTGGCGATCCCGGCCCCTCCTTCCGCTCCCTCCACCCACGTTAAACAGCCCCATCTGCGCACCTTTTCTGACCCTCGTCTCCAGCGACTAGAGGCGTCGACAACAGCGATGTCTGGTGCTGTGGGGCCATGGCTCCTGCTGCTCCTGCCACTGCCCGGGGAAGCCCCTCTGGGCCTCTCCTTCCCCAGGGACGCCTACGGGGAGCAGCTGTACTTGGACCAGCCAGCCGGGACCCGCTGCAGCCCGCCCTGTGAGACACGCCCAGAGAGGTGCCCGGCTTCCACCTGAGCCAGCACGTCCAGGGTAACTACCACAAGCTACTTCACAAGAACAACTGGATCCGCATGGAGGACACTGGCCTTCTCTACCTCAGCCCAAGCCTGGACCGCGACTCCTGGGAGCAGCTCAGCCTGCAGAATGGTGGCTCCCTACAAAAGAAGCCAGGCCCTACACCGCCACTTGATCTGCCAATCGGCCAAATGAGGAGGCTCTCACTCCAGGAACAGCCCCCCAAAAAATCGATGCTGCCCAGCACCATGACAGCCCAATAAGACCACCTGGAGAGATATAGAGGACCTCCATGACCAAGCTTGTGCTTTGGCCCTGGGCACCCCCCACCCCATACCGGGGCCAATGCTGGTGGCCTTCCTGTGTGCTGCGCTCACCGCCAACTCCCAGGCCGCAGTCATATAAGTATGAGCCCTAGTTCCCAGCCCTACGTTTCTAGTCACGATCGACTGGAATTCCTCCCTTCTTCGCCCCTTTGGCAATGCATCCACACCGATCTTCTGTTGATACTACATGGAATACTTCCATCTCCCCTTCCTCTGTCTGCTTTTCTACCTCACCTCCAACTAACTCTTCCTCCGCCTTAAGTTAAACACTGACACCACTGACCCATCTCCTTGCTCTTGGGGCCAATACTTCCTTCTCTGGAGTCTCTGGGACCCCTTACTTGTGCAGTGAGTCATACTATGTGTCCTATACCCCCAGCTCAACAATTTTGCCTTTCAGTGCCTGTGTGCTCATCCCTTGCCAAAGACTGGCTGGGCAATGACCCCCTGTTTAACCTTATACTTAACCTCCACAGGAAATGCAATTTGAGGGCCTCAGCCATCATTGCCATCATTGTGTCCGTGGTTACCACAGACTCCGCAGCCGCCACTGCGTCAATCACCTTACACAACCAGATTGCCACTGCCTCCACTATTAATCAGCTAGCTCAAAATACCACACACGCCCTTGGACAAGCTTCAGCTCTCCTCCATGATACCTGTGCTGCCATTGTCAACCTACAGTTCCAAATGGACTTAGTCCTTCGATGTGGTTACCTTCAATAATGTCTGGGGCTCCATTTAGGAGGGGTTCACAATGGACTGGTCCATGTTAAGCTCATGGGCTTATTTTAGGATCACCCTATCTGACCAAACCCATAAGAATGTCATATGGTTGGCAGAGATCATTGGGTCTAAACAGAGGGCAGGATGGCAAAATCCAGGTCTGGCTGAGCCAACTGCACCCCACGCCAGTCTCCTAGGTCCTGAGAGAGCTCTTGGCCCTCGGGAGACTAAGTTGAGACCAAAACAAGCATTGAGCTAAAGGTCACTCCACAGCCTGAGAATGCCCAGTCCTCCCCAATGTTGGGCCCCTCCTCTGACAACCATAGACCAATCCCAATAGCCATGGCAAACCCCTCCCACCACTTGTGCTATATTACACCCTACACTACCCTACACTGCATTCATTAAAAGGAAGTATTCCAGAAACCTTCCCAGAGGCTGGTGTGTGTTTGTGACTCTGCACCTCACGCTCCCATGTGCAGCTCCTCAACGACAATATTCAGAGCTTTTGCCAAAAGATTCAGATCAGCCAGCAGAAGTAGAGCTACAATATCTTGGCCTGTTCTGTATGGGAGATTCTGGTCAGAGCTCAGAAGACCAGAAAGCCTAAACAGACCAAAAATGCACTAGCTGTGGGACTCCAGATGATATGTGTAATATCTCAGCAGAAAGTTTGTCTGCATTCTGTTCATGTCCAGAAACTTCAGCTGAGACTGAGATTAGGGGCAGTAGACTAATCTTGCAAAAGAAATTTCAAGGCAGTCAAATACTGAGGCAGTGGTATGGTTACATTTGGGAGCTTTTAGCCAGATCTAGTTTGAGAATCAAGAGCAAAAAGTCCAACAGAATGATATCAAAATATATTTTGAGTTTGGCAAGAAAGGAAGTTCAATAAAGCTGTGGACTGCAAAAATAGAGCAGAAAAGATTTTGATTGCTGAGAAGGAACAGAAGAATAAAAAAGATGTCCTGAGGATGTCACAAGAAGCAGCAGGGCTTCACCCTTGGCAGCCCCAAAATTGCCAAAGTGAAGGACTTTGCTTTGAGAAGGAAGCCAAAGAGAACCATTTTCCAGAATGGCGGCAATCTAAGAAAGTTGTTCCAAATAGTGGCTGCCTAAGAAGTCTTTCCAAAATGGTGGAAGCCTAGGGAAGTCATTACAAGATGGTGAAAGCCTAGTAAAGTTGTTCCTTGTGACTTGGTTCATAGGCACTGGACCCCAACATCTAAGAAAAAAGGAAGGCTGGCTCCTACTGCCCTAACTGGCCCCACACCTTGGCATCATCCACATGGTGCTAGTTTTAGGTGCATGCAGAATGTAAAAGTTGTAGGGTCAGGAAAGCTTCCCCTCAGATTTCAGAAGAAGGGAGGCCAAGCAGTGTGCCCCTGAGAGGGTAGTGTGTGAAGTCAAAAGTACAGCGGGGACCTCAGAAGCCTGGAGGTTTAGGAGCATGGATCATCTAAGAAAAACTGCAAGAAGGAAGCAGAACTAGACCAAGAGAGAAGCCATGGGGGCTACAACCATCCGAAGTGCCGCAGCGGGAGAGCCACCCAAGCCCTTTGGAGTTCACAACTTGCTACAGACTGCCAGGGATGCTGGAAATGGAGCTGTAGGATTTCATGCTTGCCCTACTGGATTTTGGAGTTGCTTTGGTTTCCTTCCTTTGTATCCCCTTGTTTGAAACTTTTGGAATAGAAATATCTATCTTGTGCCATTGAATATTGGAAGTGTTTGACATTCTTTTCATTTGTACAGGTGCTCACAGCTAAGAGTTTGCCTTAAATCTCGGAGGAGATTTTGGACCTGGACTTTTCAGCAATACTGAAACTACTAGGACTTTAGCAACTCTTAGAGATGGACCAAATGCTTTTTTGCATAAAGGGATATGCGTGAGTCTTTGGCGCCAGGGGTGGAATGTTATGGCTTGGGTCTAGATGTCCCCCAAAGCCTCCTGCAGTGATAGGCTTGATTTAGTGTGTCTGCGGCTGGGATTCAGGATGCAGTGCTAGGCTCAAGGGCACTAGAATTAGAGGTATGAGTGATACCACCCTAAGTAGTCTGAATAAAATAAAAAGGGCACGGAGATGCTGTTAACCCTCTCTCGATGCTTTTGTGACCTGGTGTGCTCCATGCTGTTTCTCCGCTGTGGGGCCTGTTGGTCAACCCTGTCCTGGAGCCAGTTGACTATGGACTGAAATCTGTGAACTATAAGCCAAATAAATCCCTTCCATTTTAACTTTGGGTGTTGAGTATTTCGTCTCAGCAACAACAGAAAAGTAACTAATACACATAAGATTTAAATAATAGGAATTTATAAGAAAATAGGAATAAAATGTAGAAGCTAAGACAATTTTATAGACATGTCTAAATAAATATTCTCAACTTGAAAGACATACGTTATTGTGCTCATCACAATGTATTGAGGGAAGCCTTATTAAGATGCATCCTCATGAAATCAAAACAGATGCTGTTCAGTGGTCTTAACAGAGATAAAAATTCATACACACAATGTTTACAACCATTACAGTATTGGAATTCCCAGAAGAAATATCCCAGACCATACAACAATGCCCTTATCATTGTAGGCGAAACTATTTCAAGCATACAAGTCCACATCCAACCAAACTTTCATCCAATTGGAGGAAAAAATGAAATCATTTTCAAACATGGGCGATGTCTTTTTTTGTGCCATGTACTTATCGAGATTGTGCTTCCCTGAAATTAGGGTGAATACAGAAAGAAGGCTTCCATCTACCTGTCATCTATTATCCATTTCCCTGCACCATTTTAATACTATAGACATTACCAATTTAACAGAAGCCTGGAGGTGCAACTCTGCTGGGTGGTGACACAGGCATGGGCAAGTATGCAGAGGTGAGAGAAGCATCGGACTGAAAGCCTCGTCAGTAGCAACTGAATTAGGCCAGTTACTCACTGCCAGACTCTCAGCTTACACCTACCCTCTTCACTGGTCTTCAGTGCTGGCTACGGATGTCAGTGAATTGGACATCACTGTCCTATGAAACTGTAAAGGGTAAAGATTAGCAGAGGGCCAAAAGGAGGATGGAAGACAGAAAAAAATCCTGTGGGTTATCTTGGGCTCGTTACCATGCCAACTGTATAACTATTTCCTGTATTAACGTCCATTCATTTGATGCTATAAATCATGTGGGTACAAATGTTTGTGTATTTTTCCTTCATTGTTTCATATTTTGGCCCCCGCACAATATGTAATAATTAATAAAATTACACAAAATGCTTTTGTGAAATTAAAAAAAAGAAAGAGATTTGATACAGAAAAGTCACAGTGACTATTAGCTTGAATATCTGGACCACTGTTATGGTTTTATGTGTGTCTCCCAAGCTTCTCGTGCATTCAGAAGTGAGATTTTTTTCCAAAGTCATGGCATCTTGGGGGCCACTATACTCATCACCATTCATGGGGTAATTCAGCGATGAGTTCACAGCTAAATGTAGAGAGATGGCGCCTGTTCGAAAAGACTAATCACCGAGGCTGTGACCTGCAAAGGTTTATTCTTCTCCTCGGTTCCAAACTTCTCCCTCTGCTTCCGGGATGACATGCACTGAGCACCCTCTGTTTGTTGTGTTTCTCCGTCATGGTGTGTCTGCCCTGGAACCAACCAACAGTGGACTGTAACCTCTAAATAAACCCCTCCTCCTTGAAGTTACGGATGTCGTGCCTTTTGTCCTGCCAGTGGAAAAGTGACTAACTACTACAACCACTCCATTCAAAAAATGTTTTTTGTTAACTAAGCGAAAGCCTTGATCAGCCAGAAAGAGATTGTGAGGAAAAAAAGTCCTACACTGTCTTCCTGCAGATATTATTCCTCTCAGCTACGGCTCAGACTGAGCCTTCAGATTGCTGAGACCTCCTGTCTTGATCTCTCTCACCCTCCTTTCCTCTAGCCTCATATTCCTTCCTGGTGCCAAGGGAGTACGGGCTTTCCGATGAAAATCAGTCAACATTTATAGTCGCTGTGTATGCACATTACATTGCCTGGGCACACTGTGGGAAAATACAAAGGAAAAACAAACCTTCATCCAGATCTAAAGGCATTTATAGGCTATCAGGGAATTCGAACCAACACATGAGCAATACAGAGCAGGCAGGCCAAAAGAACACCTCTCTGATGACATTTTACGGCTGCGCTCAGCAGTTGTAAAAAAAAAACAGTGAAGGATGAACACATTTTTATCTCCCTTTTCCTCTCTACACATGTCATAAAAGAAATCACACTGTATATGTATAAATACTGGCTAATTGCCATCACCAAAAGACAAGGCAAGAGATTATCTCAAAGAGGCAGTGATAAACACTGATGCGGGCAGTTTTTGCGTTTACTGAATTATTATATGTCCGTCTGTTGTTCTAAATGATAGCATACAACCTACCAGCGAAGATCACCTGTATCACTATTGTTTCGTTTTGTTCCGGAGCTGTGTCTTGGAAACTCAGGCTTCAGTGGGCGGGTTATGGAAAACAAAATCAGCTGCCTCCGGCCTCAGCTCAAGCCCTGAGGACTTCCCTCTGCGCCCTGCCCCCACTCCGCGTGCCCGTCCTCGTGCGTGCCGGGGAGTCTCACGGCGCGTGTTCGCCCCTGCCGCCCCGGGGAGGGGTTTTATCTCAGCTACTGATGTTTCTGCTTCGTGGCATTTGAAAGCGGCCGATAAAAGTTTACGGAATGAGTAAACTTTTCACTTTGGCTACATTGCCTCCGTCTCCTAACGTCAAGACTTCAAATTCTTAAAACATTTCAGGAGAAGACTAGTAATATTCCACTGATACACTGGGTCGGTTTTGGATTAGGAGCGGCCCGAAGAGTTCCGCAGACCGTTCAGAGCGCACTCCCGCGCTGGGTAATGTCCTGCGAGGACGCTGCCCTCTGCTGGTGTCCCTTTCAACAAGTGCCACTGCGAGACCGGCAGCCTTTGTTTAGAGGATGTGCTGATCCCCCTGATGACCACCCGGTCCGCAGTAGCTATTTACAGAAGGCCAATAATGCCAAATGTTCCTATTTTCATTTTACAGCCTCAGAGGGACAGGCAGGATACAAATATCTTTTTAGTATTTTACTTGGGGCCCTGAGGTGCTTTAAAAAATTGTATCCTATTTACTAGTCTCATAATTGGAAATGGCTATAACCAACCTTGCTAAGATCACATAATTACACCACAGAAATACAAAATGTGAAAAGTGCCAGAGACCCATGGTCCCAAGGAAAGTGAGGAGATCCAAGCAACAGAGAGCCTCAAACCTCCATTCTACAAAATCAGAAAGATTAACACTCAAATGGGATAAGGTACATTTGAAAACATGGCACGTTCTACATCCACGTATACGTAGCTAGATGGGTACACAAATATATTTGATATATCCCTAATTTTGTAAATCCATATTGTGTTCAGCTATAGGAGGAAAGGTAAGAACTGATATATTAAAATGCTGATGATTTTCATCAGGAGATGATAATATATCTAGCTATTCAACTTAATTTTTTACTGTTTACTTGTACTTATTTTTTAAATGATCCTAAACTACTTAGGTAATTTTAAAAATGAACAATGAAAAATTCACGGACAACATTGCCAAGGGAAATAGTCACAGATAAGAAAGACCTAAAGCCAGAATTAAAGCACTCTTTCCCCTTTTTCTTTTCCTCCACAGCTTCACCAGCATTTGTTGTTGGCTAATTTTAAAATAGCAGCTATTCTTTGGGGAGTGAGATGAAATCTCAGTGTTGTTTATATCTGCATCTCTCGAATGGCCAGTGACATTGACCATTTCTTCATATACTTCTTAGCTGCTTTTACATCTTCCTCTGAAAAGTGACTGTCCATTTCAGATGCCTGTTTTTTAATTGGGTCTTTAAATTTGGGGGGGCTGATTTTTTTAAGCTCTTTATATATTCTAGATAGTAGCCCTTTGTCTGAGGACCAGCTGGTAAAAATTTTTGCCCATAATGTTGGTTGTCTTTTCATTCTGCCAGCGGTTTCTTTTGCTGTGCAGAAGCTTTTTAATAAAATTAGATCCCATTTGTTGATTTCTTCTGCTAGATCTTGTGCTATAGAGGTTTTGCTCAGAAAGTCTTTCCCTAAGCCATTGTCTCCAAGAGTTCTACCTAACCTGTTTTACAGCAGGTTTAGTGTTTCTGTTTTAATACTTAAGTCTCTAATCCACTTTGATTTTAGTTTAGTACATGGTGAAGGAGACCTAGCTTCAGTCTTTGGCAAGGTAAAGCCCACTTTTTCCAGCACCATTTGTTAAAGAGGCTGTCTTTCCTCCATCAAGGATGTTTGTCATTTATACTCAAATGGACATACCCTAAAGACATACTCATAAAAGAAATAAGTAGGTCACAGATGTGTAAATATCATATTTTTTCTCTGGTATGAGAAACTGAAGATGTAAATGAGCTCTAGAATGCATGATAGGTATTGTGAAATGGTAAATATTCAAAGAGAAATGGGGCTTACGCATAAGTAATGAAGGGAAAGAAAAAATTGGTGGTAAAAAAAAGGAAACAAAGCTTGTGCACATAGAAATAGGGAATTGTGGGGGGGTAGGGGAAGGGGAAATGAGAATTAAGTTATGTCATATATTAGTACAAATTCCCAACGTTGAGCTCATATATAATGTACCAATAAAGTAACTGTACCCAGTAATTTTTAATAACAGCTCTCTTGCCTGGCACAATTGAGAGAGATACCTTCTATACAAATGTCATTGAGAAAAACAGATCTATAGTTATCAATCTGAGGAAGGAATGCACTGAGCCGCAGAAGGCTGTTCTGTCTTGGAATTGCTTTCAACCTGTCTATTCAGGGCAGGCCCTGAGAGGCTGGCTTCAGGTTCATTCACTTGGCAATTAAGGAATAAACCAGCCTGCTCTCCGTTAAGGAAGCAGGGAAATCAGGCCTGCTGTTGTCCTGCAAATTGGACCTGCTGAAAGACGGTTAGTACTGTCCCCAAAAGAAACAGAACCCCGAGGCCCTTGAGTACCCTGAGAAAGGGGGGAAATGGCATGAATGCTTGCCAAAGAAAGCTCAGCAATTTTCTTTTTTAATTATTGAGATAAGAGAGTGAGTTTGGTTTCATTTAGCTGTTCAAATAGAAATCTATTTAAATATTTAAACAGGAAAGCCTCCTGATCTACCATCCTGCCCTGCTGTAACAGCTATGGCCTTTCCACAGAGATAAATTTTATAGTGGATTTGGTTTGGGAAACTTCTATTTTGTGGTTTAGAAATTGATTTCAAGAGCCTTCCACCGAGTAAAACACACACAGTTGTGTATTTGCTCTGGGGGTGAGTCCACACTCCCTCACAGTACAAACTAAATCTCAGCGGGTAAACACTAGGATGTTTGGTGTTTGAATGGCTTCTCTTCAAGGGATACAGCCCTGATCATTGCTTTCACAAACTATTAAGGGCCCAAACCCACCCACGAATGCCTGGCCCTCACTTCCAGAAAATTGTCCTGCGCTGTTTTCTTCCTCTCTCTTTGGGCAAATAAAGCTTAACAACATCAAGGCAACCAATATTTGTTTTGTGCTGTGCCCCATGAAAATTTAACCTCTCACACGCATCCTAGTAATCGGTCAGATCATGGTGCTGTATGACCCAACCAGGCATTCCAGAATGTAAAGGTTTTCTTACACTATACACCCTTCCAGAACCCATTCCACAGAAGGGAGAAAAGAGAATGTGTTATAATATTTAACACATCAGAGGTTCTACACTCCTTAGCTTTATTCTACCTAGAACGTCTACCTATTCTTCCACCAACAAAATCCGTGGACCTTGGGTTTTGGTTTGATTGTCATGCCACAGCCTCTTGAAATACCACCTCCCCTCAAAATGCAAGCTCCAGTCATGGCCTGATAATCGTTCCCAATTGCCTTGTACCTGCCTCAGGCAGAGCTTTGACACTGTGCTGCAATTTTTTGTTTACATGTCTGCCTTCCTCCTTTAGACTGCAAGTTCCCAAGGAAACAGATTGTCTCACATCATAATATTCCCAGTCCCTACTGTTCAATAAATAAATACTGAATGAATAAATAAGTGAGTGTAACAAGCCTTACAGAATCCAACTTGTTTATATATTTTTATATGTACAATAAAGAGATTAACAGATCCAAAAGATAATATGAGAGCTTAATCTGCACTCTTTTTACAATGTGTGATAAATCAGAATCGGATAAGTACAATTTTAATTAATACTCAACAGAATGGAATTTATTAATATTTCTGTAGAGGGTAGTGTGAAAGCTGCAGTTTTCACTTCAGGGCTTCTCATGGGGAAAATCAGCTTTTCAAGAAGACAGATTTTTCCAGTAGCTCAAACTCCTTTCACCAAAATCTATTAAGCCAGCCAAGAGCTATTTCATATTTTTTCACCATCAAAAAAGTGATTGTTTTTTCTTGCTATGTTGTGAACTTTCCCACATTGCTCTCTTAGGCTGTATGGACCATAGGTGACTGAGAACAAATAAATCTCAAACATCATGGCTTGATTCAACACCTAGATACTTTGGAAATTCTTTTGTTCCTAATTAACTTAGGCTTTTATTCTTTTTTCATCACATTTTTTTTCTTCCTTAGGATGCTTATACCTGCATAATCATGACTTGTATGTTGCCCCTAAACTGTACCAACATTTCTACACATTCCATAAATTTCTGTCCATATCCTTAGAAATCAATCCTTCTGTTACTTAGGTTCAATTTTGTTTCCTTCCTGCTAGTGGCAAGTAAGGTAGAAAGACACACTCACTCCTGCAGGTCTACAGCAGCACAAAATTCACCCACAAAACCATCTATGTCCCACAAAGCAACCCATAAAGCCACAGACTTCCATATACGAAAGTACAAAATAGAGACACTGTCACCATAATTCAGTCTTTTTTAAACCTAACCTGTATTGCCTGAGTATTGCAGACAAACACAGGTTTTAGCTCAGCTTGAACCGTGTGAACAGAAATGGCGGGTTTAATACTTTTCCAGCAGCCCGTGCCGTCTCTGGGAAGTGGATCACCACACCTCATTTGCACTGACACTTCCATTTCCAACTGAAGGTTCTGTTGTCCGAATGAGGTCTACAAGTCCATGGTGAAGCTCAGCCTCCGAGGGGTCTGTCCTCTCGCCGATAGGTCGGACTTAGCACAATGACCCCGCGTGTTATGCACACTGTGGCTTCCCAGACAAAGACTTAGCATTAATATTGCCTTGGTGTGCAAACACTCCCAATGACATGGCACCCAAAATCAATTTTCTAGTGTGCTGTTCAGAGATCAGTGTGACTCAGTTATGACTTTGTCTATAAAAGACACAAGATGGGCCTTTGAGTATTTCAGAATGAGAAGATTATAGAATATGAAAAGTCTTTTATTTCCTACACTAGATGCATAACAGCGTCTCTTTTATCCTTCAGACAAGGGCGAGTACATTTCACCTGTGCATCGGCAGCAACCAGCGGGACTATAACTCCACATTAGGATTATGACATAAAGCGATATTTTTCTACAAAGCTGTTAGGGATTGCAAGGGAAACCAAAGCAGCTTGTGGTCTCAGGTTAGAACCAGAACAAGCAGAGGTGCCAAAATACGAACATGAAGGGCAGCCCAGCATCAGCCTCACTCCTGGACTCATCATCCACCATGGAAAATCTCTTCACAGACAAAGATTTGTCAGGAGCCGAGTCTCCGCTATGGCATAAAAGACTCAGGAGGCTCAGATAGAAACAGGCCACGTTACAAAGGTAGGATGTTTGGTTGCAATGCAGGGCAGGGAGTTTAAGAGAGCTAAAACATATTAAAGATTTTAAAATGCTTTGATTTGTCATAAATTTGATATATGATTTATCAAATTAGCATAACATTTACTTTTAACAATGCTCGAAGTTAATATGACAGCTACTATAGTTATGCATAATTTAAATTTGAATTTACATGTTTAATCATTTCTGTCTAAAAAAAGTAAAATGCAAAGTTAACTTGATTGTTTCTCTGGTTTCCATGCAAATTACCACTGTTAATAAATTTAGTCTATAATTTATTCAATTACTGAGCATTTTTTCCTACATGTTTGTATTACTCTTAGAAGCTTTTCTAGAGAAAAAAAAAAACCTTTACAGAGATCTAATATCTGCAATGACACAAGTTCTTTTAACACATTGGAGAAAAGATTACATTTTTAAAATCTAACAAAAACTAGAGTAGCGTAAATAAAAAATAAAACCTCAAATCTATATTATTTCAAATTGCTATTTTCTTTACATGTATTGTTGATAACATGTATTAACTTTATTAACTTCTTGGGAGCTTAATACATTTTCATTTATGTTTTAGGCAGTGCATTTGACATGTTTGTTTTGTTTGTTTGTTTGAGACAGGGTCTCGCTTTGTAGTTCAGGCTGGCCCTAAGCTCACTATGTAGTCCAGGCAAGCCTCGAACTCAGCAATCCTCCTGTCTCTGCCTCCCGAGTGCTGGGATTACAGGTGTGAGCCACCATGCCCAGCACTGTGGTATGTGGTATTGATTGCTGGTGGGCGTGAGTCACCACACCCAGCAATGTATGTGGTTACCGGAATCGAACTCAGGACCTTGCGTTTGCAAGGCAGGCGCTGGAACCACTGAGCTAAATCTCCAGCCCTTGACATGTTTGTTTTGAATAGGACCTCATTTAATTTAGTGGAGCTTTCTATTCTCTGAAGAAAACAGGCCAGGAAAGATGAGTGGAGTATGAGAAAACTGTTCTTCACGTGGTGGACCTTGAGGTGATGGAGTAAGTGGCTAATTATCTTTATAAATCTATACCTGAGTTCAGAGAAAAACTGAGCTCCAGAGAAAGGCAATGCCAGAGGCTGTCATCAAGCTGTGCTTTCTCTAAGCCCCATGTCAAGGGGGAAATACCCACAAATGTTAAGATGAGCCAAAAGCTACATGTGGACCAAATTCATATGTCATATGGGCCACATCCTGTCACTGCAGTTTTGTCCTCACTACATACAAAAATTACCGCCAAAACACCTCTTTATTCATTCATTTATTTTTTTAGCACATGCCTACTAAGTGTAAAGTGGGTGCCAATCATTCGCCCTACATGCACAGGCAGCTCGTGCTCCATGCACCTTGAACCCCTCATATAAGTCCACCTTCTACAAATGCTCAGGATCCCACGTACCCAGGAAAAAACACACTGATTTCTCAGTGTTGATTTCAGATAAAGTAAATTGCACAAAGCAATTTTGAATCAGAAAAAAAGGAAACTTTTTCAGGGTGGATTTCTTAGTAGACTTGATGCCTTACTAGACTAGCAATTTAGCCTTCAGTGGGTACAAAAACCTTCTCGGATGTCTTAGAGCACTGATCAAGACTTACATCTTTATGGCTAATTACACAAATACACAGACACACGCACACCTCCTTAAAATATATGCAAAGTTATTCTTTTGATTTTAAAAAGTTTAAAACCATTTTTAAGTTCCCCAATGGTTCAGTAGATGCACTACAGCTGCAGATTGTAAGCCCAAATGTCCATCATCTGGAGACTGGATAAAGAAAATGTGGGTTTTTAAAAATAAAATGGAGTAGCCGGGCGTGGTGGCTCACACCTGTCATCCCAGCACTCGGGAGGCAGAGACAGGAAGATTGCTGAGTTTGAGGCTTGCCTGGGCTGCATAGTGAGCTCAGGGCCAGCCGGAACTGCAAAGCGAGACCCTGTCTCAAAAAAAAATAAAATAAAATGGAGTATTAGCCATAAAGAATGATAAATTAGAGACACTGGTAGCTAAATGGATGCACCTTGAGGCCATACTCATAAGTGAAATAAATAGAGCACAGATGTGTAAATACCATACTGTTTCTCCACTGTGAGAACTGAAGGTGTAAATGAGATCCAGAATGTATGATAGGTATTGTGAAATAAGAAGAAATTGTTCAAAGGGAAAAGGGGTAGGGGAAGGGAAAGAAAAGGGTTGATGGTAAACAGGAAAAATGGAAATAAAGCTTATGTATATAGGAGTACAGGGTTCAAGGGAGAGGAATGGGAACAAATGAGAATTGAGATATCTCATGAACAGGTACAAATTCACAATTAGGAATGTGATCATAATGTATTCCTAAAGTGTACCAATAAACTCAATAAAGAAACCAGAAGAGAAACAAGAAAGTCTCTAACAATGTAACCAAAAGGTCAAGTAAGAGAATAAGAGCTCAGGGGACTTGGCAGACGTGATTGCTGGTAGAACAGGTAAGAAGTCAGCCTGCAGGAAGCTGAGAAACAAACAGCAAATGAAGAAGTAAAGACGATCCAGCCATGCTTCAGGAGAACATGTCATGCTAGAGAGGAAGTGTGGGCCATGAGTCTCTGCTTCCAAAGTGGATGAAGCTTAAGCAGAGCACCAGAGGAGAGGAACAGGCTTAAGGTCCAGGAGACTGGACACGGTAACCAGGTCACCATGAAAGTGGCACATCATAGGCAGTGAGGACATCCAGGAACTGACAGGTCAGTGGAGGAACTGATCTTGGACTCTGCAAAGAGCAACAGGGGTGCAGATGAAGACCATTCTGAACTCAGTGGTGGAAGTGAGGCGAACTCATCCTGCTCAGTCTGGTGATGAGAAAAGACTAGGGCAGGAGCCATGACAAGAGTCACACTGCAGGGACAGCTTGGTATGGGAGCAGGAAAGGAAGCTGACCAGGGTGCTTGGGATGGTCAGCTGGTAGCCTTGAATGTCTACTGAGACTCCCACAATTCCTAATGATATTAATCCACCATGTTTTGACTTTCTGTCCAGGTTCAGTGATCCAGGAACTAAAGCAGAGAAAACTGTGTGGACCTGACCGAAAATTTGGTACTTCCTGGTAAATGGGCTCGAGAAGCTGTAGTGCCACGAGAGAGTTTAAGCAACACGAGTGGAAGAGGGGAAAGAGCTCCAGCTGGGATGTGTTGTCCAGGAGGCAAAGAGAAATGTCTTCAAGGTCCAAGAGACCAAAGGTGGCAGCACTTAGAAAATAAGATGGCAAATAACTGAAAAGGCAAGACAGTAGCGGTTCTGAAACAGATGGATTCCTGGCAGTGACAGGATCCGAGCTGTGACCTCAACCGTGAGTTCCAGAAGCAGAGTGAAAATACAAACAGTGGCATCGAGATCACTCCAACTAGGATACTGCTACCTCTCAAGGTTTTATTAAGCATCAGATACAACAACTATCTGTAGTAAGATGGGAAGATGTTCACCTAAAATGCAACTCAAGATTCTCCTTAACATCAATAGCATTAATCTGACATTCATCGAGCATTCACTGTGTGCCAGTTTGTGCTATTTTAAAGCAATTGATCCTAGTATAGCAGCTGTAGAACCACAATCATGTTTCTTCTATAGCCCTTCCCTGAAATGTGCACAAAAGATTTTTATTATAATATGATATCCTGCCTGGCATTCAGCCTGTTGGATGGTAGAATTTTAAATTGATTGATTCTATAAAAATCCACAGCTTAGCAGCCAAATATATTCACCTGAGAAATAACTGGACAATTCAAACTGTAATCAAATGGTTCTGTGCACAAAGAAATAAACAGCTGGTAATGATTAACTTCATAGCCCACCCAGAAAGCCGAGAAGCTTCACCTGGCAGTGGTCAGCCGGCCACCCTACAACTGCTCACACTGCAATATCCATGTTCTCAGGAAAAGATCTAGACAGCAGAGTCATGTTGAAATCCATCTACTAAATACTTTTTGTGCACTGTGGCTACAAAGAAGAGTTCCTTGTTCAACTATTCAACCTCATCAAGTTGCTTTTGTCCAGTAGTTTTCCCCAACACTTACTGAAAATTATACCAAGAATTGCAACTTAAATTGATAGTTCTGCACAACCTTTCCAGTACCTGAGTTATTGGTAGAAGTAGGATGTCAATATAATGTCATAACATACTCCATTCAATATTTGTGGCAGTAAACTTTAGAATGACCTATGATGTACCATAATTTTCCCCTGTTAATGGAAGATAGAGTTGCCTGCATTTAAATTTTATAGCTATCTTTTAACAGCAGTTATAATTTTATCAGTCTTCTCCCACTAAAGAAGAAAAACCCTTTGCAGGAAATATCTTGTCCCTATTCACAGTGAATACTGTCAAAACATAGCAGAAGGAAGCTAAAAGTCTTGATTTAAGAATTTCACCGGTGTTATAATTAGGCTTTTTCACAGACAGTACACCCTGGAGGAGTAAGCCTTTGCTCCCACGAACTAAACATATGTCCTTGGAGAATTATATAATTCATCCATGTCTTTGCCCATAAAATAATTTCTTGCCATGATTTTTGTGAGGATTACATGAGTTAAATATTACTATGGTGTTTTGTTGAACACAGAAACAATATCCTCTCCCCCCCCCCCCTCTCTGTCCTTTCAATTTAATCTTGCAGTAGCTCCTGACCCAGTTGGCTTCTCCTTCCTTCTTGATATACCATCTTCTTGGATGAATTTTTTCCTTGTCTTCTATCTTAAAAGTCTTTTTCTGGCTCTTCCTCAACTACTTCCTCTCTAAATGTCAGATTCCCCAATAGTAAGCCCCCTTCTATTTTTATTCCTAGGCACACTTCCAGGCCCAAAATACATGCAAAATCATTGCCTCAGTATTCTCCTCAAGGTTCAGGCTCATAGATTCTTGTGTCTACTCCATATCACAAGAATATCTCAGATATCCCAAATCCACATGTTCAAAACTGAATCCTTAGCTTGACCTTGGCCTGATGTTTGCCTCCATCTGTCCCTTCTACAAGTCATTCTCATCCCTAGAAGTTTTCTGCCATCTCCCCAGAAACTTAAGCCAGAAATCTAAGCATGGCCTGTTGTGTTCTTTCTTCCTCACTTTCCCAGCGTAGCCCGTTATCAAGCCCCGCCAGTCTATAAGATGCTCTCACGTTCCCTCTCAGTACTGAGGCTGATACTTCCCAGAGTTGAGTTCTAATGGCAGTAGATTTCAAATGCCTCTAATGCCGTATTTTAAAGATTATTTTTAAAAGGATAGTTCGATCTGAACTGTAAAACTTACTTAAAGGCAAAGAATATCCCTTGCACAGTAGTCTACAGGATGTTTAGTGGGACACACGGCCAAATAAATATGAAGAGTGATGCATCAAACAAAATTGAGCAGGTTTTGGGGCAGGAGGGTTAGCTCAGTGGTTCCGGCGCCTGCCTCGCAAGCTCAAGGACCTGAGTTCGATCCCCGGTAACCACATACAATGCTGGGCATGGAGACTCACACCCACCAACAATCAACACCGCATACCACAATGTTCTCAGGCAGGGTGGGCCTCCAGTACCCACTCCATCTAATTTCTATGCAAAGTATGCCACTGGGTGGGGTTCTTGCCCTAACCTTTGGGAACCCCAAAAGCAATTCCTCCCTTTCTGATACATAGAAAAAGAAGGGTTTGCTTTTCTTTTCTTTTCTTTTCTTTTTTAAGTATTTTTGAGTGCTCACTTTGGCAGCACATATACTAAAATTAAGTATTTTTGAGACAAGGTCTTGCTGTGCAGTTCAGGCTGGCCTTGAACTCACTATGTAGCTCAAGCTGAACTCAAAGGTAAAGGTATCCTGGGCTGGAGGGTTAGCTCAGTGGTTCCAGCGCCTGCCTCGCAAGCGCAAGGTCCTGAGTTCGATCCCCGGTAACCACATATAATGCTGGGCGTGGAGACACGCCCACCAACAATCAACACCGCACACCACAATGCCGGACGTGGTGGCTCATGCCTGTCATCCCAGCACTCAGGAGGCAGAGACAGGAGGATTGCTGAGTTCACAGCAGCTTGCCTGGGCACCATAGTGAGCTCAGGGCCAGCCTGAACTACAAAGCGAGACCCTGTCTCCAAAAAGCAAAAAAAAAAAAAAAAAAAGGTAAAGGTATCCTTAAGTCAGGTATTCCCAGAATTGAAGATGGAGTAAATGCATGCTTTATTTTCCTAAGGGCATTGTCAGTGGCTTTTGTCCATTTTAGGAGCACAGACTCAGGACATCTGACAGGCTTAAACAAAGGCTTTGCCAATAGTCCAAAATTGGACCCTCCAAAAGCCGGCCATCCCTGGCAAAGACCAAGACTGTTGTTTGGTGGCAGGAGGCCCAACATCACAGATAACCTGGATCTGGATCCTAAACAGCTGTCCTTCCCCAGATGTAAGAATAAATCCCAGATACTGAACTTTCTCAAGAGATAGCTGAGTCTCTCCTTTGGCACATTATATCCCTTCTTAGCTAGAAAGTTGAGAGTCTGCACAGTGTTACAGTTAGATCATCTCCAAGTCAGCCTACAAACCACAATATCACCTACCTAGTGTAGGCTCATTTCATGTTTAAGCTTTAAGTTCCTTGAGTCTTTTTCTAGTTTTTGAGCCTAAAGGTAAGGGCTGTCTCTAAACACTGGTGGGAGAATTGTCCCGATATATTGTTGCTTTTCTCTTGAAATGGGATCGTCCCATTCAAAGGCATTCAAAGGCAAACAGAAATCGTGAGTCTGGATGTAAGAGGACAGAAAAGAAATGCATCACTTAAATCTAAGACTGAGAACCAATGAGTGTCCCCTAGAATTTGGGAAAGAATAGTGTATGGACCCGGCACTAGAGGCTGGATCGGAATGACAGCCTCATTCATAAGGCAGCGGCCTTATACCATCTGACGTTCTGCTGAGGGCTTTTCCACAGGGAGAATGGGAGTATTACAAGAAGACCGTCGAGGCTTCAGAAGGCCGTATTCGAGAACTCCGGCCGTGCAAGACTGAAGGCCTTTACATACCTCTCTTTTGATTGGAAATTGCTTTCTATTAGGAAACCATCTGGGGTCTTTTAGTTTTAAAATTACTAGAATAACTGAATTTGGCCTACCAAGTATTCCTAACATTCCATGCAAGAGAATCTACTTGCTGGCTAATTTGATCAGGGAGATGTAGTCATTTTATTGACAAGTAAAATCCGTTTGAGCTTTATGCAGAATTCAAGAATTGGCCCCCAATTTAGCTAGCATAACTCCTCCTAGCAAAGGAGTAGAACACTGTGAGACAATTAGAAGGTCACGAGTAAATGTTTGACCTAACAAGTGACATATCGGAGGAGAAATAAAGACTCTGACTACAGGTCCCTCGGCTCTAACTACAGTTATAGACCTAACGGAGAGTTTTCCAGGGAGGAAAGTCCGAACAGGGTGAGCTGCCCCTGGATTTCTAAGCAGTGGGCCTGGCTCACTCGTGATGTCCAGGATTGCTGGGCTTCCTTGGAGGATGTGGTGATGTCCACGGACAGGGACACTGCAAGTTGCTCGGGGCCTCTTCAGAGCAGGAAGTGAGGCTGCTGGGTGACCTAGCCCATCTGGGACTGGGGACGGTTAAACTTCCAGTGCCGTGAGTCAGGCGCGTTAGGTGCCTCCCAGATGGAGCAGGACCCGGGCACACAGCTGAGCCAATCTCGTGCCCAGTGCCCGGTGTTCTTTGTACTTGAAAGAGAAACTCTTGCCTCGATTATTGCTGGATTTTTCTTTAAACGACTTTAGTGAGTTTAAAGCAATACCAATTTCAACAGGTATCATCTTATCTTTCTCTTTTGTTGTCCATCTTCTGGACTCCAGTGGTTGAACACAAGAAAGGTCATGTCCAGCAAAGGAGCCACAGGTGTCTGTGGCTCGACCTGAAGCTTTTGTAGCTCACCTCGAATACGTGGGGCTGACACATGAAGCGATGCCTCATCAGGGCATCTATAGTCACACACTTCCAGAAGGCCTCTGCTCATCAGTTACGAAACAAAGCTGAACTTTCCTCTGCACCTTGCAACGAAGAGCGCAAAACCAATTTTGTTACTATCTCAGTTTCTCCCAGGTGCCCATCTTTCTTCATATAATGTTTATCTTCCTTGTGGCAACAGCTAAGTGATAAATGCTACATTTGTCACATACCTTAGCAGCACTTTATTGCCCATAAGAACACCAAGAAATAACCATCGAAGACCACAGAAATAGCAGACTTTCCCGATGGTTTGAAGAATCAGGCATCAATACATCATAGCAAGGCAAATGATTTAGACTTGGAGGTTAGATAGCTCCTATCTTAACAATTCTCAGCCACCCCCCCCCCACCAGGAATTTGTCATTGGCCACCACTGGCCACTTACTTCAGTGTCTGACATACTGCCTACTGCCTCTCCTTCTTGTCCTAGCCTCTCTTTTACGCTCCATTCTTGGCTTTTCTCCCCTCTCAGACTGTCCAGTCTTTATTTTAGAAACACACTATTTATCTGATCCCCTTTCAATCTACACTAATACATTTCCAACTACTTCCCAAACTATTTTTCTAAACAAAACAACTCCTGTAGTAGGGAGAGCTCAAAACTCGACCACTAGCTACCAAGATAAACTAATTCAGTTTTTTACAGCCAGAAATTGAATTCTTTTGGGAGAAAGTGTCTTTATTTAGAAAATTTTGATTATGGAACCCTTTTGAATTTTGAATTTTCATTTTTATTAGTACGTGCTTGCAATAAATAATATCAGCTACTTATACCACCATCATCATGCGACCCAAAATGTCATACACTGCCTTTCCTTGTCACTTTTTGGTACAGAAAATGTCCCGTCAGTGGTGAGACCTGAGGTTTGATAGCTCAAAATTCCCTGGAAATTCCCATCTCCTGGCTTCTCTGTGTGCCCGGCTTCCGTACACCTTCCCACGCCTGCTCCCCACCAGGCTCTGCAAGAATCCGATCCGCTGGCCTTTAAAGCGTTGGACAGCAGGTTGCCGGACGCTGGGTGTCTGCGGCTCCAGAATCACCCAGCTCGGGGTTGGCCGTGCCCGCTACGCCGAACAACACATTTGAGATCCCGCTCGAGTAATGTCCCGCGGCACCGCTGCCCTGGAGACCCCCGGACTGCCACCGGCTGTGTCCTTCTGCTCGCCGAGGTCTTGCTAAGCCACCCAGGCGGGACTCAAACTCATGCTCCTCCTGCCTCAGCCTCCCTCACTGCTGCGGTTACTGCACCCAGCACATCCCCTCCCTCTTCTCGACGGCGTGTTCTTGGAGGTGCATTTATCGTGTCACACCGGCCCTTTTGGAAGTTTATGTCCGAAACCACCTCCCTCCTCGACGGCACGTGGGCTATGCCGTGATTCTGTACACGACGTTTCACTGAGAAACAGCCTCACTGCTTCATGTCCACGCTGTGTCTGGCTGTTTTGCGCGGCGATGCTAGAGGTGCGTGGAGTGACAGGCCCTGAAGCCTAAGCTGTCCACCTTAGGACGCTTCACTATAAGATTATTTGACCTCTGCTATCGATGAAAGGACAGAACAGTACTGACAAGATTTGTTCACTTCCTCCCAGACTGCAGGGCTGAGGCGCCCTGAGGTTCTTGTCGTGAGAGCCTCTTCGGGGGATCCCTCACATCGTGCCAGTTGGCCTCGCTCAGAGCAAGCGAGCAAAACAGCAACCAGAGAAGCCACAGGTTAGGAAAACTTAACCTCAGAAGCCACAGCTCATTGCCTTTGGTGAGTCGTTAATGAGATACAGATGACTCGGTTCAGCCCACTCCAGGGCAAGGGCATCCACACGGGCACATACCTGCCACTCTTGGAGAGGTGAAAATCAGTGGGTCGCAGTAGGGACTGCGGATGACACCGCCCTGGCCCGGAGACAAGAACCAGCCGTTCCCCAGCCTTTGTTCACGGCAACAACCCAGATTCCCCCGCACCCTAGTAAATAGTCCTCGTCAGGCTCCTTTCAAATTATCCAGTTTTCCTAAGACTAGAGGTCCCCTCTGACCCTGCTATTCCCCTGCTGGGGATACACACAGAAGAATTAAAACAGTCATATCACAGCGACATGTGTGCACCCATGTTCACAGCAGCTCAGCTGGTGACAGCTCGATTTTGGAAGCAACCCAGACGCCCACCAGCAGGAGACTGGATAAAGAAGAGGTGTCTTTTTATAAAGTGGGGAATTACTCTGCCATAAGGAATGGTAAATTGGAGTCATTTATACTCAAATGGATGTACCTTCAGGACATACTCATAAGCGAAACAAGTAGGATACAGATGTGTAAATACCATATCTTTTCTCTAAAAAGCTGAAGGTGAAATGAACACCAAAATGTATGACAAGAATCATGAAACAGGAAGAAAACGTGCAAAAGGAAAAGGATGGGTAGAGGAAAGTAAAAAGGAAAGTTTAAAAACCAATAGTCAAAAATAAGGAGAAAATTTTATATAGATGGTGAAGATTGTAGGGAAGGCAGGGGAATGGGAAAAAATGAGAATCATGATGTGTCATGTACAGGTACAAATTCTCAATGTTGAACGTGATCACAATGTATGTATAAAACGTACCGATAAAATCAATTTAAAAACAGATTGTCCGGTGTTCCACTACCCTGAGTTTAAAAGTGTAATAAGTAAGACCAAAGAAGCAGCAAATCAAAGATTGGAATCAAGGGAATCAAATACTAACAGGCAAAAGGATACTATATGAATGGAGTGAAACTTTGTTTAATTTTCCCCAAACTTAGTGTAAAAGATGTTAAATAGTGTAAAATAGTTAAAGTAAACTAACCAAGGTTTTGAGCAAGCAGAAAATGGAAGCTCCAGCCAAAAGGAGGAAGAGAAAATGAAGTTTAAATAAGGCTTTTCCATTATAAGTACTTCTAATCTTTCTGTGGGCCTTATACAAAAAAAACGGAATTTGCTCTGATAGAATGAGGAAAGATAAAGAAAAAGAGAAAATGGGGAATGAAAAAGGAAGATAAGCTACAAGCAATAATGAAAATTAATCATAACATCTGGGAACATTTAGATGACCTTTATCTGGAAGGAGACATAAATTCCACCGAAACTAATTACCTTATTTTCAACTTTGACTTTACATGAAGTGTGAATCTAGAGAATAAAACAAATGTTTACTTTTAATGAAACGATTTTCAGGTAATAATGTATTATGGTCTTTCGGTTTCTAACATTTTTTCCAATAGTCAATATTTTCCTCAATCACAGCCATACCCACTAATCTGAAGTTTAGTACTAATGCTAAAATAATTTACATTTTTATTAAAATTCTTACGCTTCCTAGGGAATTATTTTTATCCCAGTGGTGTCTGACATGCTCTGAAAAAGAAACGGAAGGCAAGACTTTACATGTTAGCTCAGTACCTACAGATTTGAACTGGATCCTTTGG
>PVIC010016176.1:0-34253 GCA_004025085.1 Thryonomys swinderianus | reverse complement strand
TGTGATGAGGGGAAGGAATAAATATGATACAGAAAGAAAATAAAAGAGCATGTATAAGGGGGGAGGAGGGGGGAGTGGGTAGGGATATGGGTAAAAATGAGAATTAACTTGTGGCATATACTGGTACAAATTTCCCAATGTTATATGTGATTTTGAGATGTATATAAATTATACCAATAAAGAATTCAATTTAAAAAAAAAGAAATGAGCTCTGAATTGTACAAATTTCTTCTAAAATGGTGACACAATAATTTGTTGTCTATAAGCTAAAATATGCAGTAGTTTAATTGCAATGAGTTTGGTGCTTTTATTCCATTGCCAGTTTGGCAGGTAGGATTTTCCAATCATGAGAAAATTGTGCCTAACCATGGATAAAACTAGTGGCATTACTTATAGAGACCATTTCACGTAGATTAAATTTTTCAAAGAATTCTTGGAGACGTAAGTGAATCATTTTTCAAAATTTCCTTCTCTAGCCGGGCGTGGTGGCTCATGCCTGTAATCCCAGCACTCGGGAGGCAGAGACAGGAGGATTGCTGAGTTCGAGGCTTGCCTGGGCTACATATTGAGCTCAGGGCTAGCCTGAACTACAAAGCGGAACCTTGTCTCAAAAAAAAAAAAATTCCTTTTCTAAAGATGACTAAAGTGCATGGGAAATGAACCTGAACACTACTTTTCATGGTAGAGATTAGCAGGGCAATTACTCTCAGTGTTACTGTGTATCTGCTCTATACACTGAAGGGAAATGTCACTTTCCACGGAGATAAATGTTTTAAACGTGCATTTGATAGGCTAGGTGAGTGCTATAGGTAAAACTTAGAAAGTATACTCTTTTGTAAGAGGATAGTTGGATTGACAATATTCTCATTATTATGGATATAATTTTTAAATTTTTGCGAAATACAGAAGTACGAAATTTGCCATGTTACACATTTGGGGAGTTCAATAAGACTGCATAGAGTCACATTATTGTGAAACAGAGCTGGTGTAGGTGTAAGTAAACGAGAAGAAAAAATAGGAAGGTAACCTAATAAAAGGGAAACAAAACTTATGTGTATAGGTAGGGTTGTAGGGTGGATGGGGGAATGGGAAAAATGAGAATTAAATTGTCATACACGTACAAATTCTTAGTATTGTGTGTGATCACATGTGTATATATAATGTACCAATAAAGATTCAAATTAAAAAAAAAAACATTGAAACTCTAGGGCCAGAGATTTAGCTCAGTGGTTCCTCTACCTGCATACCAAGTACATACATGGTCCTGAGTTTGAAGCCAAGTAACCACATACAAGAGTACTGGGCCTGGTGACTCACACCAAGAATCAGTACCACATACCACAGTGCCTGGCAAGGTGACTCACGCCTGTAATCTCAGCACTCAGGAGGTAGAGGCAGGAGGATTGCTAAGAGTTCAAGGGTAACTTGGGCTATATAGTGAGCTCAGGGGCAGTCTGAATTACAAAGTGAGAGCTTGTCTCAAAAAAAAAATTGTATTCCTCCCTCCATAGCCCCTGTAGCTTGCATCCTAGTTTCTAAGATTTTGACTGTGTTAAATATCTTATAGATGTAGAATTATCATTTGTCTAAACATAATGTCCTCAAAGTTCATTCAGGTAGCGTGTATCAGAATTTCTGTGCATCTGAGAGAAAACATAGTTGGTAGAGCATGAGGTCAGCATGTGAAAGATCCTCAGTACCAGAAGAAAGAGAAAACATGCCCTTCCTGTTCCACCCCAGCTTTATTGAGTTATAGATGGCAAATACAATTGCATAAGGAGTACAGTGAGAAGGTTGGTTTCCTATACAACTCATGTGATGACTATCACCATCTAATCAACACATGCACCAGTTTTTGTCAATTTTGAAGGTGTGTGTATGGAGTAAGGGCTCTTAAAATCTGTTCCTTTATCAAATTTTAACAAATCAATATTGAATTATTAACTACAGTTACATTAGATATTCAAATTTACTAATTCTGTATCTGGCTTATTTCACATGTCAAAACATCCTCCAGGTTCATTTATAGTTTCACAAATATCAAAACTTCCTTCTTTCCTTAAGGTGGAACAATATTCCATAGTACATATGTACATTTGTGTCTCACCTGTTTTCATATACACGTGCTTTGATGGGTACCTTGGTTGCTTCAAAATCTTAGTTTTTTAAAACAGTGGTACTGTGCACCTGGCAATTGAGGTATTTCTATCATTTGTTTTCTTTGAGTATATATTGAGAAATAAGTCTGTTAGACCAAAAGTAAAACTATTTTTTAAATCTGTGAGTCTCTCCTTCTTCCATAATCATCAGTATACATACTAACCAAAAATGTGCAGGGAATCCCTTTGCTCTGTCTCTTGCCAGCATTTATTTCTCACAATATTGCTAATACTCACCCTAAATAGGAATGTGGTGTTACCTTATTATAGTTGGATTTGCATATTACTCATGTTTAGTGATGTTGAGCACCTTTTCATACCTCTACTGACCATGTGTATGTTTTTTTTTTTTTGTAAGAATTTCTTTTCTGTTCCTCTGCCTATGGCCTTTTCCTACTGAGTTTTGTGAACTCCTTATATATTTTGGATATTAACCCTTTATAAGATATACTGTTAGAAATCTTTTCTCCCTTTCCATGAGTTTACTTTTTAATCCACTGATGTTGGCATATGAAGCATACACTTAAAAAGTTTTTGTGAACTCCAGTTTGTCTATATTTTTACCAATGCAACTGACATTATATCCAAGAAATCATTGACAAATCCAATTGTGTGAAGCATTTATCCTATAGTTTAACAGCTTTATAATTTTAATGTCGTGTGTTTTGTTCTTTGTTATCGTTTGAGTTAACTTTTGTGAGTGGTTTTAGGCAAAAGTTCAAATTCCTTTGTTTTCAGCATGTGGCTGTCAGGTGTTCTACTTTCAATTTAATGAAAGACTCTTCTTTCCTCACCCGCGGAGTGGCTTTTGCACCTTTGCCACAAATTGTTTGACCGCGTATGCGAGCTTTTAGTTCTGGGTTCTCTGTTCAGAGTCATTAGACTGTATGTTTGTACTAGAGAGAGTTGATTACTGCTTTCATATAGCAAAGCCTGAAATCAGAGTCCGGCTTTTGCTTTTATTCAAGATTGTTCTATTTGGTGTCCTTTTCAGTGTGCTATGAAGTTTAGCATGTTTTGTTTTAATTTGGAAACAAAAGTCAACCTTCAGGACATACCCATAAGTAAAATAAATAGGTCACAGATGTGTAAATATCGTATCTTTTCTCCGGTATGAGAAACTATGTTGTAAATGTGTTCTAGAATTTATGATTGATATTGTGAAATAGTGAATATTCAAAGAGAATTTGGGTTTAGAGGTAAATAATGAGGAAAGAAAAAAGTGATGGTTAAAAAAAGGAAACAATGCCAGGCGTGGTGGCTCACGCCTGTCATCCCAGCACTCGGGAGGCAGAGACAGGAGGATTGCTGAGTTCACGGCGGCTTGCCTGGGCTGCATAGTGAGCTCAGGGCCAGCCTGAACTACAAAGCGAGACCCTGTCTCAAAAAATAAAAAAAAATTAAAAAATAAAAAGGAAACAAAGCTTGTGTATACAAGGGTGGGGGATGGAGGGTGGGTAGAGGAAGGGGAAAAATGAGAATTCAGTTTTGTCATATACTGGTACAAATTCCCAATGTGGAGTGTAATTGTGATGTGTACATATAATCTACCCAAAAATTCAACCTAAATATGTATTTTGCACTATTATTAGTAGTACATGCTTGTAGTAGAAAGGGCCAAATCCGTTTTGATAAAACTGTGCATGCACTTAACATATCTCAATCTTTGTCTATCCGAATATACCCCTTTCTCTCTCTTTCCTGTGACTTCCTTTCCTATTTCCAATAATGTGCCTCCTACTTTCTAGACACTAAGCATTTATTGCTTTATTTGCCCATGTAAGAGAAAATGTGGAATTTAAATTTCTGATTCAGTTTTATTTTACTTAATGTCATGGTCTCTATTATTATCTCACAATTATTATGATTTCATCGTCACTCAAAGCTGAATATGCCAGTGAATAAATACACTACGGTTTTATCCCTTCATCTGTCCATGGGCATCTAGGCTGTTTCCACAACTTGGCTATTGTATGTTTCACCACCCTAAATGTGGATATGCATGTTTAACTATAATATGCTTATTTTAATTCTTTCAGCAATACAGCCAGGAAAGGCATACCTGAAAGAAATGGAATTTCTATGCTTACTGTTTTAAGAGGACTCCATACTGACTTTCATAGTTGTACTAGTTGACATTCCAAGCAATTATGCAGGAGGGATTCTTTTCCATCTGAACATCTGGTGCATTTATTATTATTTTTACCTTTAATCTGTTTTATTTTGTGTAAGCCTGCTATGTTTCAGACTGAAAAACTCCTGTCAAATTCTTATAAAATTAGCTTTAAGATAAAAAATGAACATAAAATACAGCTGATGAATGTACTATTAGTTTCAGTATGCAAGCACTGATACATATTAGTACATAGTTGCAATGCATAATGACTACTTGCATTGTGTGTGTTTGGTACCTCTACATGGTGCATCTTAATTCTTTTTTCAAATATCTTCTCCTCTGCCTTCTTCATCTTCCTACTTACAGTGAGTCTATTTTTCTGTTTCTTTTTGCCTCTCTTATTGTACTCTTTATTTATACTCAAGATTTCTCATATGAAGGAAAACATTTATTACTGAAACTTGAGATTTATTTCTCCTAATATTATCAAGGTGCATCCGTTTTGCTAAGAAAAGTTCAAATTCATCCTTCATTATAATACAGTAATATTTCTTTGTGTATAAGTACTGTATTTTTTATCCATTTGTTTGTTGATGGACATCCTGCTTCCAAGAATTGACTACTGTGAACTGGCATGCAAGTATTAGTGGAATATGTCTTTAACTCTTTTGGGAAGATACCTGGTAGGAAAATAGCTGGGTCAAATAGAACCCTACTTTTATATTTTTTGAGGAAATCTCCATATTGATTTTATCGTGACTTTACTAGTTTATATTCTATCAACAAGGCTCCTTTTCTACCACAGTTTCATCAGCATTCGTTATTCTCTGATTTCCCGATGATTGCCATTCTTGCTGGAGTAAAGTGAAATTTCAGTGTTGTTTTAATTTGCATTATCCAATGAACAAAAATGTTGAACTTTTTTCAACATTTATGAACTTTCTGCTGTTTCTACTGAGAAGTGTCTGTTCATTTCAGTTAATCCTCTATCTGAAGAGTAGCTAGTGAAAATCTGTCTCCCTTTCTGTGGCTTTTGTTTGAACTTTATTAATTGCTTCTTTTTGCTGTGGATTTGCTTCATAATTTGACATAATCCAATTTGCTAATTCTTGGTATTAATTTCTGCACTTCTGGAGTCCTATTCAGGAAGTTTTTATACCTATGGCTTCAGAATTTCAGAAATTTTACATTTTCTGATTTATACCTAAGTCTTGGATTCATTTTAATTTGATCTGATTACTGGGTGAAAGACAGGTATCTGTTTTTAGTCACCTGTATTTGGATATCTAGCTTTGCAGCATCATTCCTTAGGAAGCTGCCTTTTCTTCAATGTGTGTTTCTGGTCCTTTCGTCAAAAATCAGATGATTGTATCTATGTGAGACTGCTTCAGTTCTATTTCTCTAATACGCACATCTGCTTTTGTGCCAACATCACGTTTTCATTGGTACTATTATTTTACTTTTATGAGAGAGAATCTTTGTATGTATCTTTGATTGGCTTTCAACTGGGCTTGAACTCACTGGCCTTGAATTTACAGTGATCCTCAACCTCAGCTTCCCAAGTGTAGACTGGGATTACAGGTATCACAATGCCTGGCTTCTAAAAAATACTAAACATTTATTATCATGGTGATAGCATTAGTTGGAGCCACATTATTTCAAGTTGCAGCTGACAAATTGACTGGATGGGTCTGCTTTGTATGCCCCACCTAGAGTGAGATCAAACTGAGGACCTTGAACACACTAGGCAAGTACCATAGCACTAGTATAACTTGAAGTCTGGTGCTGTGATGCCCCTAGGATTGCCCTGTCTATATTGGTTTGGATATTCTGGATCTTTTCTGTAGCTTGTCATTTCAATTTCTTGATTGCTTCTCTTGCTGTTCAGAAGTTTTTAAACTTGATATAATTCCATTTTTATGCTATATCTTGTACAGTTGTATTTCTGTTCAGAAAGTGTTTAAATGTTTCTGTCTTGAAGGGTTTTACCTATTTTATCATCCTGTATATTAAGTATTTGTTTTTATGGATAGGTCTTTGATTCATTTTATTTTAATATGGTGCACAATGATAGATACAGGTCTAGTTTCAATATTCTGAATTATGTAATCAGATTCCCCATATTCTTTTGACCATTTCATCAGAGATCAGATGGCTTAACATGCCTGGAGTTGTTTCTGCACCATCTATTTTGTTTTATCCTTTGATTTGCATGTCTGTTTTGTGCCAATATCATGCTGTTTTAACTAACGCAACTGTGTAAAATAGGTTGAAATCCGAGAATGTGGTTCCTCCTTTATTTTTGTTTCCCAGGATTGATTTTTTTCATTCTGGGTATGTTCTGGTTCCATATTAATTTTATGACATTTGTTATATTTAATTAACTATGCTGTTGATATTTTGATTGGTATTGGATTAAATCTATGTATCAGTTTGGAGATTTTAGTGATTTTGACAATGTTGGTTTTGTATATCGAGGGATAGGGGATATCTTTCTAGTTTCTCATATCCTCACTGGTTTTCTGGTGTACTGTAGTTTTTATTATTGATGACTTTCATTTGTTTAATTAGGTTAATTCCTAATTATTCAATTTTACTTAAGATGTTGTAAATGGTATTATTTTGCTAATTTCTTTCTTAATGGGTTCATTAATGCACCAAAGAAAACCAATTGATTTTGTAACCTGCTGATTGCTTAGTTTAATAGTTTTAGGCTTTTTTGGCAGACCTTTTGTTTTTGCCATGTAAAGAATAACATTATCTAAAAATAGTGATTGTTTAACTTCTTACTTGTGTATAGATAACCCTTATATTCATTTTGCCCAATTGCTGTGTCTAGTGTTTCTGTACTATGTTGAAAGGGAATGACGATATGAAAAATTTGACTCGTGTCTGATTTAAGAAGGAATGCTTTCAACATTTTTCCATTTACTTGGAGGATGGTGGTGTGTTTGTCAGAAAAGGCTTTTATTAAATTGAGAGATAATCCTTGTATACCTATTTTATCATGAATGTATGTTGGATTTAGTGAAAGGATTTTTCCGTATTTATCAAATATGTCATGTGATTTTTGTCCTTGCTTCTGCTTATGTAGTGTATTGAATTTGTTGATTTGTGTATATTGAACTACTCTTGCATCATTAGGATGAATCCTATTTGGTGATGATTATGATCCTTTGAATGATTTGTTGCATTCTCTTTGCTAGTATTATGTTAAGGATTCTTGTACCTATTTTCATAAAAAAGACTGGATTGGATTTTTTCTTTTCTTTAATTGAGTCCTTGTTTGGTTTTGGAATGAGGATAAGGGAGTGAGTCTTCCCTTACAACTCCTAAGAAGTTTCTGGAGTACTGGTGTTAGATCTTCCTTGAAGTTCTCACAGAATTCAGTGGTCAATTCATTGAGTTGAAGACTTTACTTAATTGGTAGGTTTTTTCTTTCATTTTTAAAAAATCGCTAAGTTTAACTACTTATCATTGAGATTTCCAGTTCTCCAGTTGGTTCAGTTTTGGAAATTCATGTCTAGGAACCTGTCTATTTTTCTACATTCTTTCAATTTTTGAATTACATGTGTTCATAGTATTTATAATAATCTTCTGAATTTGGGCAGTATTCATTGTAATTTATCTTTTTCAGTTCTAATATAACTATATGGGTCATTTTTTTCCCTTTTTTGGTAAGTTATGTTAATAGTTTGTCCATGTTAGTTGTGCTTTCAAATAACCAGCTCCTTGATGCAGTGATCATTTGTATGTTTCTCAGTTTCATTAATTTTTCTCTGATCTTTATGATTTTCTTCCTTGTACTACATTTTAGTTTATACTAGTCTTGTTTTTTCTAGGACCTCTTTGTGCATATCAGTTTATTTATTTGGACTGGCTTTGTTTTTCCAATAGGGGCACTCCCAGCAGTAAACTTTCTTATTAGGAGTGCTTTTATTTTGTAACAGCTTCTAGAATATTGTACTAGAAACTAGTGTATTGTTAAATATTAGAATTTTTAAAATTTTACTGTGATTTCTTCTATAATTCACTATTAGTAGTGTATTACTTAACCTCCAGATGCTTGCAAAACTTCTACCTTTATAACTTTTTACTATTTTGCATTTATTTAAGCAAGATCTATTAGCTAGTATGTGGTCTATATGTGAGAAAATTACAGGTGCTCCTGAAAGAATATTTTCTGTCATGATAGAATAGAATACTCTTCTGTTAAGTCCTATTTTTAGTCTTATTGTTCAGCTTTCATATTTCTGTTTCTTTTTGTCTATTTGATATGACTATTTATGAAAGTAGAATATAGAGATGTCCCACTATGATTGTGTTTTATTTGATCTTTTAAATCCAGAACTGTTTTTGGTGAAGTTGGCTTCATTGGCATTCAGTGCATATATATTTAAAATTTTCATATCTTATTGTTGAATCATTCCTTGAATTAGTATGTAATAACCTTCTTTGCTTCTTCTTATCAGTTTTAAGTTGAAGTTCATTTTGACTCAGAATAAGATTGCTGCCCTGCTTGTTTTTGTGATCCCTATGCATGAAATATCGTTTTAGATCTTTAAACTTTTAGTTCAGTTTTGTTTTACTTTTTTTGAGCATGAATCTCATGTGCAGTAAACCATTGTTTTGCTTTTGATCTAGTCTGCCAATCTTTGTATTTTAATTGAAAAGTTGAAGTCATTGACATTGAGGCTTCTTACTGAAATAAATTTATTCCTACATTGTATTATTTTTCTATTGTCGACTTCTTTGTTTTCCATTTTGGGTAATTGCTCACCTTTTCTGACATATAGATTCTATAAATCTTTTTGGTTTGACATCTCCACTGTTTCTATTTGGGATAACCTTGAGTGTTTTTTTGGAGTGCTGGTTTGGTGGTCATGGGTTTCTTATTGTGTTCTCTGTTATAAGATGTCCTTAATTGTCCATTGGTTTGGAAAGATAATTTTGCAGGATGTATTAGTCTAGCTTGCATGTTTTCTTTTCTTTGGACTTGAAACAGCTCTTCTTACCTTTAAGGTTTGTGTGGAAAATTCTGTTGTAATCCTAACTGGCTTAATATTATAATGATTTTGTTGTTTTCTCTGATAGATTTTATCATCTCCTCCTTGTGTTGGATTTCTTATTTTTGCCTAAAGTATAATATCGTGGGAAATTTCTTCCTTAGTCATAGTTATTTAAGGTTCTATAAATTTCATTTACTTGTATGTTGAGTGCTTTCTCCACATGGAGAAATTTTTTGCTATGATTTCTATAAATAGATATTTTTATTCCATATCTGTTGTACTCTGATTTCTTTGTAACTCCAATTAGTCTTTGAGTAATCTCTTCTGTCATCTAGTAGCTGATCAATCAGTTTTCCTTGCTCTTTTACTGTTTAAGTACTTTTTAATGTATGGGTACCTCTTGTCTTCCAAGTCTGACTCTGTTCACTCACATTGTTTGCTCCTGCTGCTCACATATTAAATGCAATTGTTTATTTTGGGGGGTTTTTCTTTGGCATCTTTTGATGGACTATTTCTTTGGTAAAATTTTCATTCATATTTTGAACTGCTTCTGTGCTAACATTTATCTTTCACTTCTTTAAATCCATTGGTCAGTTTGTTTAAAATTATCTGGTAATATCATCTTTGAGCTCACCAAATGTTTTTACTTCTTTTCTCGTTTTATACAATTCTGCCACTTCGTGGTTCATTTTCCCTCCATAGTCACCCCTTGGATCTACTTTGGAGGAATTGGGTATGTTTGAAAGCATTCTGCTGCTTTGGTTTTCTCATGTTTTCAACTTTATTTTTAATTTTATTGTGTTTGTTTTTGATTGAGAGTTAAGGTCAAATAGATTGAAGAGACTTTATGGAGTACTATGCCTTTAGTTCAGTTCTATTTTTTCAGTGATATGATCTTGGCTTTATTTGTCAAGAGGCATTATCTATCATTTTATCATATTGAGTTAATTGGGTTGGACTCAGACACTATGATATAGGGAGATAATATCTACTGGTCATATCAGAATCAAAAGATTCAAACACATCTCAACTATAAATGTTAAAATCTGCCTTCATAATATCACCCTTTTGTCAACATTCCTTCATGATAATATTATGCTGTTATTTGTGTTTTCTTCTGGAATTTGGATGTGCGTGTGGGAGGACTAAGGGGGATGGTAGAGGTTATTTCAATGAGCAGAGAGAGAGAAAAGAGAAATATTAATGGGTAAAAATAGATTGTTATATTCTGTTGGAATTAATTTTGCAAGGTGGTTAAAAATCTAGTGTAGAGAGTGTTTGAAAGAATATCTGTGCACGTGAAAGGAGCTACGCAGATGGGTAGAAGTGTATTTAGACACAAGGGGGGTTGTGAGATATTAGTGTATTTGTAGTTAGTTTCGTTTGGACCCTCTTAGCTCACTTTTCTTGAAGATTACTCTGACTTGTTCTTGAGTGCTGTGTTCCAAGTTATAGCACTAGTTAAATCTTATTCTCTTATGTACCTTGTTTTAATGCTATATGAAAGATGGAAAGCAACATAGGGAAGGCAGGAAGGTAATAAAATGAGAAAGAAGGAAAAAATGGAAGAGAGAAAGTTAAAAAGAAAGAAGAGCCAAAGGACCAAAAGAGAGAACAGGACAAAGAAGAAATTATGAAAAAATACAGTAAAAATTTTTAAATGCTGATAAAGAAGAACCAGAAAAAAAACAACTAAAAAAACTAGAACAAACAAACAAATAAGGTAATAAATTTAAAAAGAGAGACCTCTCATACAGTTATTATACCATTAACCCAAAAAATTGTCTTAAATGTTATATCTCTCCATATAAAATTTAGGGAAAAAATGCTGATGTTGATAAAACAAATTACAATTATGAATAGGATTGTACTGAATATTTGACTCAGGTTGGGAAAAACAGATATATTGATAATTTCTCTAAATGTTGTAATGTTAGGGATGTAAATATAAATGGTACTATTCATTACAGGTATATAGGAAAGTGATTGAGTTGTGTATAGCAACTTTATATCTTGAATCCATGCTGTAATTATTTCTTAGTTCCAGGAATGCTTTTGTGAGGATTCACTTCTGAGTTTTATTAATATTCCTAGGACCTATCATATTGTGTACTTGTCCTTATGACTATACCATGCTTTTTGTTATTCTAGATTGTTATTGTTTTAAAATCAGAAAATATGATTTTTCCTTCTTTTTATTATTTAAAGTCATTTGGGATGTTCATGATCCTTTGAGAGCCTAATTAAACTGGAATAAATTTTTACAGATCTACAAAAAATTCCAGTGAGATTTTGATAAAAATTACATTCATTCTATACATTGATATGGATAGGATCTTAATATTTAGTAGTCAATGAATGTAGCCAGTGGGATGTATTGATATGTATTTATATTTTATTTTCTTTCAATGATGTTTATGCTTTGGATTTTATAATTTTTTAATCTCCTTTCATAGATTTATTCCTAAAATTAACAATCATTTTATTGCTATTGAAAATGAAATTTTCTTAATTTCCTTTAAATTTTTTTCAATGTTATTGTAACACTAACTTGTTGATTACTTTAATTCATTTTAGTTGTGACAATATGTGTGTGTGTGGTAGCATTCAGGGTTTGAAAATATTTGATATAATAGTTTTGAAGGGGCCGGAGGGTTAGCTCAGTGGTTCCGGCGCCTGCCTTGCAAGCGCAAGGTCCTGAGTTCTATCCCCGGTAACCACATATAATGCTGGGTGTGGAGACTCATGCCCACCAATGATCAACACCGCATACCACAGTGCCGGACGTGGTGGCTCACGCCTGTAATCCCAGCACTCAGGAGGCAGAGATAGGAGGATTGCTGAGTTCGCGGCGGCTTGCCTGGGCACCATAGTGAGCTCAGGGCCAGCCTGAACTACAAAGTGAGACCCTGGCTCAAAAAGCCAAAAAAAAAAAAAAAAGTTTTGAAGTACCTAATTTTGTGGAAATTTGAGATCACTGCAATGATTGTACATATTTATCTTAATCAACTGATAGTGAATACTTTTCGGTGCTATATCCAGAGAAAAATGTTTATTGGGCATTTGTTTCAAGTATGACATCAGACTGTAAGCAAATGAAAGTGGTTGCTTATTACAATTCCTGATTTTCTATTTATTGACGTTTCTGAATCAGTAACAGAAGTAGAAGTTGAAGGTCTCTATAGCCAAAAGATTATTTTTACAACTCTATACTTAGGCTAGCATTGCTTAATATGAACATAAATGTCATCACTGGCTCAGAAAGTTATTTCTTTGAAGGGCTTTTTATACGTGACAGTAATAACTAACCAAGAACATATGCTCGCACTTTTAAAATTTTTTGTAGGTGCTATTACCTTTATCTTCACAACGGTGCCACAAAGATGGTTGATTTCCTTTTACTAAGTCAATTTAAAATATATACTTTTATGACTGTAATGCCACATGCTTATATATCCTTTGGCTTAGGGGGTTGAGGCAAGAGAATTGCATGTTCAAAGGCAGCTGAAAGGCAAGACTTAAAATTTTTAAAAAAGTCAGGTTTGAATAACAGTGGGTTCAATTCCCTGTACTACTACATATACAAATTTAGGTGTTTATGTAAGAATATTTTAAAAGTCTTTGGATTTTCCATACATGTAAAAATTATAAACACTCTGTATTTCAGTCTTAATAAAACTTCCATCAGGAAAGAAAAATTAATCTTTTGTTTCTTCTACATTTTATAAAACCATTGTAAGGTATACAGAAATGATCTACTGACTAAGAATGGCTGCTATCACAAAAACAATCAACAATCAATGTTGGCAAGGCCATGGGGAGTAAGGAACCCTTCTCCACTGTTGGTGGGAAAGTAGTCTGGTGCAACCACTGTGGAGATCAGTGTGGAGATTCCTCAGGAACTAGGATTAGAGGTCCCATTAGACCCTGATATTCCCCTGCTAGTGATATATATATGAAATAATTTAAAGATTCATATCAAAGTGACAGATGTGCAGCCATATTTATAGCAGCTCAGTTTGTGATAGCCAAATCTTGGAAATAACCCAAATGCCCATCAACTGGAGACTGGATAAAGAAGATATTTTTAAAAATAAAATGGAGTGTTACTCTGCCATAAAAAATGATAAATTTGAGTCTTTTATACTCTGACGTACATTGAGGATAAACTCATAAGTGAAATAAATAGGACACAGAAGTGTAAATGCCATGTCTTTTCTCTGGTATAAGGAACTGGAGGTGTATATGAGATCTAAAATGTATGATAGGTATTGTGAAATAGTAAGAAAATATTCAAAGGGTAACAGGATAGTGGTAAGTAAAGAAGGGTAAGAAAAAATTGATGAGTAAAAAAAGGAAACAAAGCTTATGTATATAGAGGGTTGAAGATTTAGAGGGTAAGGGAATGGGAAAAAATGAGAATTAAGAATTGTCAGGTAGCCAGGCACGGTGGCTTACACCTGTAATCCCAGCACTCACTCGGGAGGCAGAGACAGGAGGATTGCTGAGTTCGAAGCTTGCCTGGGCTACATAGTGAGCTCAGAGCCAGCCTGCTCTATAAAGAGAGACCATGTCTCAAAAAAAAATTAAAAAAAAAGAATTGTCAGGTACTAGTACAAATTCTCAATGTTGATTGTGATCACAATGTATATATAAAATGTACCAATAAAATCGATTTTTAAAAAATCTAGTAACTATAAACGTAAGCTTGTATGTATAGATTTTTAGGCTAAGAACCAACCATGTATTAAATGACACAACTGCCCCACAAAGAAGCCCTTGCCTGAGTAGCTCAGCAGGAAATAAATATCTTTCTGTAGGAATTATTTTTTAAAGAATAAAACAATCTCTGGCTCTACTGAGGCAGAAAAAAATGTTTATTCTTGTACCTATTATTATTCTGTTTTCTAGAAATATAGAGTTACATTTAGAGTTTATGAGCATAATGGGTGCCTCCACTTTTTTTTTGCATGTGTGTGTGTGACAGGGTCTCGCTTTGTAGTTCAGGTTGGCCCTAAGCTTACTATGTAGCCCAGGCAAGCCTCAAACTCAGCAATCCTCTTGTCTCTTGGGATTACAGGCGTGCGCCACCATGCCCAGCACTGTGGTATGTGGTATTGATTGCTGGTGGGCATGAGTCACCACATTCAGCATTCTATGTGGTTACTGGGATAGAACTCAGGACCTTGAGCCTGCGAGGCAGGCCCTGGAATCACTGAGCTAAATCTCTGGCCCCTGCCTCCACATTTCTTAACTGGCACAGTTCTAGTACCTGTCAGTTTTCCAAATTTGCTAAAATGGTTTACTCACTGGTTCATGATAGGTTGCTTGTGAATTGTTACATTTTTCCAGCCACTTAAAGCTGTAGTTTTTTTTTTAAAGAAAAGTAACTTGATATCTACTGAACTCTAGGGCTTGAATTCAAAATGATTGTTTCAATTCATGGCATCTACTAATTCCCTGTATAGTTTTGAAGAAAGGATTTCACCTCACTAGCTTTGCTTTATACCTGCAAAATACCAGAGCTTGCTTAGTAAATTTACACTAGCATGTAATTTCTGAATATATATTAGGTGTATTTTCTGCCATAAATAACTTAAAAATATCATGATAGACTAACTGAATTTGAATATAGTCTCTCCCTTAAGAAGATAATCATGTTAAGTATAATAAGCCAGACACAGAAAAACAAGTATCACTTTTTTTTTTCATTTGTGAGAAGTTAAAAAGAGGTAATCTTAGTGTAGAAGGATTGCAAAGGAAGGGGATGGGAGGTGAACTAAAGGGAAGGAATGAAGGTGAACATGATCACAGCGAGAAATATGTACATATGGAAATGTCAAACTGACATCCATCAATATAATATACATGAATGATTATAATTTTAAAAGTTAAAAAAAAGAGGAAGATTCCTTAGGTAAAACCTACACCAGTCCTTTAACACATAAAGAGATTGAGTAAATTGTTTCTGATTCCTTAATTAGGAACAGAATTAAGGATTAGGGAGAGATTTCTTCACTAATTTTGTAATTTTTATAAACATCTGGTAATGATTGCTCCTAAGAGAATTCTTTAGTTAAAAAAGAAAATGAATAGTTCACAGCAGTTACTGACTACTCATGGCAGTTAAGTTGTAATATCACTTTCATAAAAAATGATCTAATAAATAAATATTGTAGTACCTACTGAATTTTAGATGTGAAACAGGATAAAATGGCTTTTGCATTTCTCTGTAAAAATATTATTCTCACCCATTTTAAGAGTATTCAGAATCAGAGAAAACATCTTCTCTGACTTGGTAAACACTAACACAGAAAAAGTATGAATGTTGAGATTAGGAAGGACTGGACTGGGATAGGGCTTTTATCTTGTAATGAAGAGGACCCGAATTTTTTCTATAAAAATTATAGATGTGGGGATGAGGGTTTGGCTCAAGTGGTACCACGCGAACCTTGGGCACACAAGGGCCTGAGTTAGATCCCCGGAACCGCCAAAAAAAAAAATTACAGATGTGATCATAGATGTAATCCCTCAGTCTCTTCCTCAAATATGGAAAACAACTGAGCAAAGTAGGAGACTTTAAAGGTAGTAGAACTTAAAACGTATCATAACTATGTAATCTATTGATTGGATGGAAGTGGTGGTGTCTAGAAGGATAAATATTTTGATATTGCAATGAAGATGAAAAAAATGAAAGAAGTGTGTGAGGGAATATCATCAACAATATATACAGTCTTAAATTTTATTTTATTAGCATAGATTTGTAATATAGGAAGTTTATTTTGATCTTAGGGAGCAGGTACAAGTGCATAATATATCTTAATTATTTTTTATTTTCCTTCCCATCCTCTCCCACTCCTCCCTTCTCTCCATTCTGTTTCCTAATTTTCATTATCATTAACATCATAGTTTTACCCATATTTGTCAAATGCAATGTTTGGATGCATTATGATTATTTGGTACATGTACATGACATTAAATCCTTTTACTTCTCACTCCCTTTGTGCCTCCCTTTGCCTTTGGTTTCTCTTTTTTTATTTGAATCTTTATTGGCACATTATATATACACATCATGATCACACACAATATTGAGAATTTTTATACCAGCATATGACACAGTTTAATTCTCATTTATTCTCATTCCCCCACCCACCCTTCAACCCCCACCCCTATATACATAAGCTTTGTTTCTCTTTTTTTATTACTGTCATATTTTTCTTCCCCTTGTTACTTACCCCTACACCCCATTTCCCTTTGAATGTTTTCTATTTCATAATATCTACCATATATTCTAGAGCTCATTTACATCTTCAGTTTTTCATACCAGAGAAAAGATACCATATTTACACATCTGTGACCTATTTATTTCTCTTACGTGTATGTCCTGAAGGTACATCCATTTGAGTATAAATGACTCAAACTTATCATTCTTAATGGCAGAGTAATACTCCATTTTATAGAAAAAACACATCATCTTTCTAGTCTTCAGTTGATGGGTATTTGGGTTGTTTCCAAGATTTAGCTATCACAAACTGAGCTGCTATCCACCTGGGTGCACATATGTCACTGTGAGATGAATCTTATAATTCTTTCATGTGCATGCCTAGTAAGGGAATAGCAGGGTCAAATGGGATCTCTAATCCAAGATTTTTGAGGAATCTCCATACTGATCTCTGTAGTGGTTGTACAAGTCTACATTCCCACCAACAGTGAAGAAGGGTTCCTACCTCCCCACAGCCTCGTCAGCATTTGTTGCTGGTTAATTTTTGAGATAGCAGCCATTCTTTGTGGAGTGAGATGAAATCTCAGTGTTGTTTTCATCTGCTTGTCTCGAATGACTAGTTATGTTGAACACTTCTTCATATATTTCTTAGTTGCTTTTACTTCTTCCTCAGAGAAAAGTCTGTTCATTTCAGATGCCCAATTGGGTCTTTAAATTTGGGGGAACTGATTTGTTTATGTTCTTTATATATTCTAGATCATAGCCCTTTGTCTGACAAACAGCTAGTAAAGATTTTTTCCCATGTTGTTGGTTGTCTTTTAGCAATGGCAGTGGTTTCTTTTGCTGTGCAGAAGCTTTTTAGGAGGATGAGATCCCATTTGTGGATTCTTTCTGCTATAGAGGTTTTGTTCATGAAGTCTCAGTCTAAGCCAATATCTTCAAGAGTTCTACCTAACCTGTTTTGCAGCAGGTTTAGTGTTTCTGTTTTAATGTTTAAGCCTCGAATTCATTTTGATTTTAGTTTAGTACATGGTGAAAGAGATAGGTCTAGCTTTAGTTTTTGGCAGGTTAAAGCCGAGTTTTTCCAGCACCATTTGTTAAAGAGGTTGTCTTTCCTCCGTTGAGGATGTTTGGCTCCTTTGTCAAAGGTAGTATGGCTTAGTGTGTATCTGGAGTTATTCCCATTTGCAAATGATCTCTCTCCCTTCTTTTTATCAAAGTTTTATTTTGTTTTTTATTTACACTTTGCCTTACCTAAATGAGAGATATTATGTGATATTTAGTCTTTGTGTCTGATTTATTTCACTTAGTATTATATTTTCCACATGTATCCATCTTCCCCACCAGTGGTTTAGATTTATCCTTCTTTAGAGCCAACCACTCTTTCACGGAACTTAGATACCACTTTTTCCTTTATCATTTTTCTTTACCATTTTACAGGATGCTGCTAGGATTTTGTTATTATATATTGTATTGCTATATAATTTGGTATGTGTGTATTACTATAATTTGATGTCTTTAGTGCTAATGGGAAAATATGCACAAAGGGAATAACTGCATCAAATGGAATTTCTCAGTTTTGTTCTTTCAGAAAATTCCATTGTGATTTCTTTTTTTTCCTTTATGGAGCTTACTTTAGATATTTACACTGTGATCAACTTTAACATTGAGAATCTGTACCTGTACATGATATGTCTTTTTGTATTTGAATGCTTACTGGTACATAATATATACACATCATGATTGCACTCAACATCGAGTATTTGTACCAGTATATGACATGACTTAATTCTTATTTTTTCCCATTCCCCTACCCAACCTATAACTCCTCTGCTCCCTGTGTACATAGCCCTTGTTTCCTTTTTTTGTCATTACATTTTTGCTTTCACCTCTTTTCTTACCCCTATAGACCATTTCCCTTTGAATATGTTGTTCACAATATCTACCATATATTCTAGAACTCATTTACATCTTCAGTTTCACATATCAGGGAAAAGACAATATTTACATATCTATGACCTATTTAATTTCACTTGTGAGTATGTCCTCAAGGTATGTCCATTTTGAGTATAAACAACTCAAACTTATTCTTTATGGCAGAGTAATACTCCACATTATAGAAAAAAACACATCTTCTTTACCCATCTAGAGTTAATAAGCATTTGGGTTATTTCCAAGATTTAGCTGTCACAAACTGAGCTACTGTAAACATGGCTGCACATATGTTGCTGTGATATGAATCTTTTAATTCTTTCATGTATATCCCTAGCAGGGGAACATAAGGGTCAACTGGGACCTCTAACCCTAGCTTTTTGAGGAATCTCCATAGTGTTTTCACGAGACTACATTCCCCAAAACAGTGAGAAGGCTTCAATTTTCTACACAGTGTCACCAGGATTTGTTGCTGGCTAGTGTCAAGATAGCAGCCATTCTTTGTGGAGTGAGATTAAATCTCAGTGTTGTTTTCATCTGTGTCTCTCAAATGACCAGGATATTGAGCATTTCTTCTTAAGATTTTTGGATGCTTCTAGCTCTTCTTCTTCTCCTTCTCCTTCTCCTCCTCCTGCTCCTCCTCCTCCTTCTTCTTCTTCTTCCTCTTCTCCTCCTCCTTCTTTTTCTTCTTCTTTATTTTTAAAAATTGAATTCTTTATGTATAGCTCACAATCACAGTCAACATGGGGAAATTTCTACCAGTATATGACAGAAGTTAATTCTCATTTTTACCTATGTCCCTACCCAACCACAACCCTCCACCCCTTATACACAATGCTATTCCTTTTTCTTTCCAAATCATATTTATTCTTTCTCCTCATTACATTCCCCCACCACATTCCCTTTCAATATTTCCTATTTAGGAAATCTATCATACATTCTAGAACTCATTTACATCTACAGGTTCTCATACTAGAGAAAAGATATGGTATTTACATACTTGGGATCTATTTATTTTACTTATCCGTGTGTCCTCAAGGTGTATCCAATTGCACATAAATGAATGAAACTTGTCTTTCTTTATGGCAGAATAATATTCCATTTTATAAAAACAAAAAACAAAACCCACATCTTTATCCAGTCTTCAGTTGATAGGCATCTGGGTTGTTTCCAGGATTGGAATTAAAAGAATCAGACTGTAAAGACACATGTACACCCATGTTCATAGCAGCCCAGTTTGTCATAGCTCAATCTTGGAAACAACCCAGATGCTTTTATTTGTTTCTCTGAAAAGAGTCTGTTCATTTCAGATGCCAATTTTTGAATTGTGTCTTTACTTTTGACCTGAGGATCAATGGAACAGATTAGAAGATCCAGAAAACCCTTCACATGCACTAGTCCACCTCATCTTTGACAAAGGAGCCAGACATCCTCAGTGGAGGAAAGATAGCCTCTTTAACAAATGGTACTAGAAAAACTGGCCTTTAACCTGGCAATGACTAACGCTAGACCTATCTCTTTCACCATGTACTGAACTAAAATCAAAGTGGATTAGAAACCTAAATGTTAAAAGAGAAACAATGACCTGCTGCAAAATAGGTTAGGTAAAACTCTTGGGAACATTGGTTTAGGGAAAGACTTTATGAACAAAACATCTATAGCACAAGAACTAGCAGAAAAAAATCAACAAATGGAAAATCATCTTATTAAAAAGGTTCTGCACAGCGAAGAAAACCATTGGTAGGGCGAAAGACATCCAACAATATGGGGAAAAATCTTTACCAGCTGTTTCCCCATATTGTTGGATGTCTGTTTGTTGTCTGTTTCTCAGACAAAGGGCTACTATCTGGAATATACACACAGCTTTAACTTTAACTGTATTCTTTAACTTTAAAAAGTTAAAGATAAAAAAACAAGTCAGACATGATATGTCTTGATTCTCATTTTTCCCATTCCCTTGCTCTCCCTAGAGTCCCTACCTTTATAAGCATAAGCTTTTCTCATTGTTTTTCTTTTGTTTTGTTTTTAACATACATTTTTTTCTTGATTGTATTAGTTTACCTTCCCACCAATGATGTAAAACTATTCCCATTTTCACCAAACTTATTTCAGTATTAGTTATTGCTTGATTTCTTGAAGATTATCATTCTTTCTGGAGTAAGAAGTCATAGTGTTACTGTAGTTTGGGTTTCTCTAACAGCAGATGTGTTGAACATTTTTTCATGATGATTGGCCATTTGTATCACTTCTGGGAAGTGACTAGTCAAGTCATTTATCCATTTTTCAATTGGGTCTTTTATTTTGAATGATCTATTTTTTGAGTTCTTTATTCACTTCAGGTATTAGTCCTCTGAGGAACAGCTGGCAAATTTTTTTTCCACTCTAAGTTGTGACTTCACTCTGCTAGTTATTTGCTTTGCTATGAAGAAGTTTTTAATTTGATATAATCCAATTTGTTGATTCTTGCTGAATTGCCTTTGTGCCAATGTCATGTTGTTTTTACCACTATTGCTTTGTATTATAACATCAAAACAAGTACTGTGGTGCATGCTGGTTTGTTATTTTTGCCCAAGATTTGCTTTGCTAGTCTGAGTCTTTTTCAAGTCATATGATTTTGGGATTGTTTTCTCTACATCTATGAAGAATGCTCTTGGTATTTTATTCTGATTATGGTAAACTTGCATACAACTTTTGGGAGTATGACACTTTTGACAATATTTATTCTGCCTATCCAAGAACAGAGGACATCTTTCTACTTTCTGCTATCTTCTTTTATCTCCTTTCTCAGAGCACTATAGTTTTGGTTGTACAGGTCTTTCATTTCCTTTGTTAGGTTAATTCCAAGCTATTTAATTTTTCTAGAAGCTATTGTATATGATACTGTTTCCCTAATTTCTTTCTCATTGAGTTCATTATTGCTATACGTAAATCTACTGATTTTTAAATTTTTATTTAGTAGACACATTGCTAACATGATTAATTCTAATAGTTTTTTTTTTTTGGCTTTTTTAATTTTTTTGAGACAGGGTCTCGCTTTGTAGTTCAGGCTGGCCCTGAGCTCACTATGTAGCCTAGGCAAGCCTCGAACTCAGCAATTCTCCTGCTTCTGCCTCCTGAGTGCTAGGATTATAAATTTGAGCCACCACGCCCAGCATTGTGGTATGTGGTACTGATTGCTGGTGTGTGTGAGTCACCACACTCGGTATTGTTGTTACTGTGTATATGTGGCTACTGGGGATCAAACCAGAGATCTTGTGCTTACTAGGAAGGTGCCAGAACCACTGAGTTAAATTTCCGGCCTTTTCTTGGCATTCTTTGGGTCTTCTATGTAGGTTATCGTGTCATCTGCAAAGGATCCTAATTTAACCTCTTCCTTTCTCTATTTATCCTGTTTAATTTTTCCTCTTGTCTGATTTCTCTAGATGATGTTTTGAGTACTATGTTGATCAGAAGAGATAGTGTGTATCTTCGTCTTGTTCCTGATTTTAGAGGGAAAGCTTTCACTTTTTTCCTATTTAATGTGGTACCATCTCTTGGCTTCTCACAAATGTTTTTTTTTATGAGATTCAGCTAAGATCCTTCCATAGTTATTTTCTACAGGATTTTTATGAAGAAAGGCAATATATTTTGTCAACAGCTTGGTTTTATACGTATTTATATGATCATTTTATTAGTTTCCCTGATTCTGTTTATATGGCATTGAACACTTACTGATTTCATTTTGAAACATGCTTGCAACCCTGAGATTAAGCTTAGTCATGATGTATGATCTTTTTGATGATGTGTTGAATGCTACCAAACCACATCATATTGAGGATTTTTACATCTATCCTGAATAAGGAAATCAGCCTGTCCATTTTTTTTAAAATTTATGTCTTTGGTTTGGGAATCAGAGTGATCCTGGCTTCCAGAAATGAGTTTGGGAACATTCTTTCACTTTGCATTTTACTGAAGATTTTGAGGAGTATTGATGATGTAAGATCCTTATGGGCTTTTGAGAATTCAGCAATGCATACATTGGGTCCTGGCTTTTTATAATTGGTAGGTTGTTTTCTTAAATAATGTCCTAGTTTATTTGTTTATAATTGGATTTTCACAGGTTTTATGTCTTTGTTTATCTTTGGCAATTTTATGTCTCTATGAATCTATCCATATTTTCAAGATTTTCAGATTTGCAAGAACACAATTTTTTTATAGTATTTGCTATCTTCTGGATTTAAGTGATGTTCTCTGTGATTTTGCCTTTTTCCCTTCTACTTGCATTGATGTCTTTTCTCTTTTGGTAAGTTTGGCTAAAGATTTGTCCATTTTATTTATTCATTTAGTCACAAGTTCATTAATTTCTGTTCTGTTATTTATGATATTCCTCTTTAATTTTGTTTGGTCTTAGATTGTTCCTTTTCTAACATATTAAAGTACTTAATTAGGTTATTTATTTGAGCTTTCTCTGCTTTTCTAATGTGAACATGAATTGCAGTAAGGTTCTCTGTTAGGACTGCATTCATTTTGCCCCATAGGTTCTGGCGTGTTTTACTAGCATTGTTGTTTGCATCTAGAAATTGTTTAATTTCACCCTTGATTTCTTCTGTGACTCATTAGGTTTTCACACATGTATTTTTAAGTTTCCAGGTCTTTCTCAACTTTCTCTTTTTTTGTTGTTGTTTCTAAATTTTCAATAGATTCTTCTGGGGTTAACTTTTATTTTCATTGCACTATGGCCTGAAAGCAAAATATGAAGTAATTTTAATTTTTTTATATTTATTTAAGCAGGCTTTGGGAACTAGAATATGGCCTAGTTTGGAAAAAATTTCTTTGTGCTGTAGAGACGAATATGCACTCTGCTATCATAGGGTAGATGACTGTGTAGGTGTCTGTTAAATCCAATGTTCAAAAGTATGGTTTAGCATTGATATTTTTTCAGTTTTTTTTTTTTTAGTGAAAGATTTTTGTGCTTGTCTGATGTGACTTATAGTCAGCCATATTTGATCACAATAAGTAGAATTAAAATTAAAGACAGTATATTAGAAGAGGAGTTGAAATATCCATGACTTTTTGTTGCTTCTGTAAGGCACTGGCAGTCAGTGCATATTAACGGATATGTTTGAAGGTCTTGTGATTCTCACTGTGCCATATAATAAAGGGTTCAGCTTGTTGTCTGCAACATTTTCTCTAAGTAATTTTGTTTTCTCATCCTAAAATGCCTTGAAACCTGGCACCAATTTCTTATAGATCAAAATCTTTTTAGGGACATATTCCCAAAACAGAGAGATTTCATCTATATTGAACATTTACTATGGCAAGTAGTTTTCCTCCACAATCAGCTTATCTAGAGTTTCTAAAAATTCTCCAGGCACATTTACTGTAGTCACCACTCACATTATTTGTCACTTTTTTTCATTTGTCCCTTTATTTCATTTGCTGAGACACGATACTCAACATTCACAGCTTAAAGGAAAAAAGATTTAGTTTGGCTCATAGTTTCAGAAGGTTCACTCCATAATCAGCTGGCTTTAAGTCAGAAAAAAAAAACATGGTGAAAGAGAGTGGCAGAGCAAAGCTGTTTAGCTTATGGTGGCAAGAATTTGAGCAGGGGACACCATCAAAAAGAAAGGGGTAAAGGACAGCATAAAAACCCCACGGTAATGTTTTCATAATCCACCAGGAAACACTGAAAAGTATGCTTACTAAATCACCTGGATGGCTCCCAAGCTAATTAAGTTGATGATTGACCTCAAGCATTATATGTAAGGATTAATAATCATTGAACAATCGAACAACCCAGAGCCAAAAGTAGATTCAACATTATATTTAAGCCTATTCTCTTAGTATTGCAGAGAAACATTTTGCGTCACCCATAATTATTCTGAGTATACTCTTCTGTCTATTATTTATAATCAGTTAGTAGTTGTTTCTATCAGATATCAGCCCCCTTTGAATTTTCATTAGTCTCCACCACCTTCAGTGAAGCATGTCTTTCAATAGCTTCTACACTTTGTTCTCAAGATCTTTGTTAGGATTTTTACATACCTACTGACCAGCAGTAATCTTTGCTGATTTTCCTCCTTCATAGACCTTAGTCATTTCTAATCTTATTTTCCAGGTAAATCACTTGACTTGGTTTGTTTTACAAATTTTGCATCAGGTTTTGGGTGCTCAAGGAACACTATGAACAATTACAGATGAGACTGCATGTACCACAAGAAAAGATGATGCAATCAAGAGGTGCTGTAACTTGGGATGTGGGAGGCTGCTGCCCTCACTGCTGCATATATAGCTCATTTTCAATCAAAATATCAATGCATCACGTGATTGTATGCATGTGTGTATGTGCAAGTAGTCATGCTCAGCACTTGGTGATCTTACAGAAATATCCTTTCATTGACAATAAATATTTTTCTACTGTTGTGTATGTGTCAGTCACTATTTGTCCAGAGAGGTTATTTATACACATACATTTCCTGTTTGCTTAACTCAGGGTCTAGTGTACTACAGATCCTCGCGGAGTCATGAAGTTATGTAAACTGTGGTCTTATCCAATGCTTATTTTATTCAAATTTGCTATAAGAAAGAGACATTTACATTGAATCAAGAAAATACTAGCTTACTAGTAGTAGGAATAACATGGACAAAGTCCCTGAATCAAGAAGGAAAAGGATACACCATTAAAGTTATTATTTGCTATGAAATAGAAGGAAATATGAGAAGCCATGCTTTCTCCACTTGTATGTGTAACATACAGTTCAACTAAACTCTTTTAGTTATATAGATAAATATGAAAATAAAGTGCACAAAATTTTGAAGTAATAGTTCCAAAGTAGAATAAAAATTGCCACCTGGAAGGGCAGTGTTCATTGATAAATAAATTCCAGGAATCTATATTATGTCAATTCTAAGAAGGAAAAGCTTTTTCAGCTTTAGAAAGGAATGTCTGGACTGAATATTAACAGCAAGCAAATCTTGAATTTAGCAAACTGAATGGGTGTGTTATATTTTGCTACTAGCTAAGGAAACCCTTCAGACTGGCTTTCATCCACAATGAAATTTAGCTATAAGCCATTCATGTACTGGGGTATTTGATATTGTCATTAAACTCCACAAGTTCTTCTAATCTACCTGTCTCAGCAAATGCTGTGTGTGTGTGGGGGGGATGGCTTTTACTTTTATTATTGCACAATGGTTATTAATCTTCTAACCATAATGTCTCCCTGTTTTCCATGTAAGAAGACAGGAAAAGTATAAAATAAAGAGAAATTAATTCTTCTTGTCATGATGACTGCATGTTTATTTTTAGATAAGATAGCCTTCCCTAAGACTTACATGTAGAACTTGTCAAATGACCACCTCTGACTGTCGGGGTGACATGGAATTCCTGTATCTCTCTTTCTGTGTTCAGTAGTAGAAGAAAATGAGGGAATTGATATAAATGTTTTGTAAGACAACACACAGAATATGTCCCAAAGGTAACTTCATCCTGACACATAATTTTTATGTCTTAACTACAAAGGCAGGAAACCAGAAGATATACTGTAGGGGGTAGTAAACAAGTATTATTGATTAAAATTTAAGACATTAATAACTGTGACAGAAAAGATTTCAAATGGCTATGGCTTATGTTCAATAGAATAGTGTCCATCCCAATTTCATGTCCACCCAGAATCTCAGAATGGGACTCTAAATGGGAACAAGATTTTGTTAAAATAATCAAGTTAAAATGGAGTTGTACTGAGTTAGAATAAGCCCTAATCCAAGGACTTGTATCCCAATAGGAAAAAGAGATTTGGACATAGGAACACGAACACAGAGGGAAGTTTATTTGAAGGCAGATGCAGAGGAAAGATGGACATGTATGGATAAAAGAATACACTGGAGTTATACATCTGTCAGTCAAGGAATGCCAAGGATTGCTGGTATCCACTGGGAGCCAGAAGGAGTTATGGAAAGAATCTTGCTGTAAAGCCTCTAGGCCATTGGTGGCAAATCAATGGCACATATGCTTCAGCAGGTTGTTTTTCTATTACTGAAAGCTCTAAAAGATTTGCCATCACACCTGTAGAGAGAGCAAAGTTCTGCTGACACCATGCCTTCGTCCTTTGAGCATTAGCTATGAACAAACAGATTTCTATTATTTTAAAGCATTCATTCTGTAACATTGTACTATGGCAGTCTCAGAAAATTATTAAAAGGTCACGTTATGAAGTTCATAGAATAGGTGAAAGATTTAAAATTGAATCTGTAGACAGATGTGGCTCAAACCTGTAATCCTTGCACTCTTAGGGGTTGAGGTAGGAAGGTGACAGGATCAAGCCCAGAGTGGATAACTTGAAAAAAACCAAAAACGTGCTAGGGAGGTAGCTCAGTGCAAAGACCCTGGTTTCTACCCCCAGCACCACAAAGGAAAGAAAGGAATAAAACAGAAGGAGAGAAAGAAAGAAAGAAAGAAAGAAAGAAAGAAAGAAAGAAAGAAAGAAAGAAAGAAAGAAAGAAAGAAAGAAAGAAAGAAAGAAGAGAGAGGGAGGAAGGAAGGAAGGAAGGAAGGAAGGAAGGAAGGAAGGAAGGAAGGAAGGAAGGAAGGAAGGAAGGAAGGAAGGAAGGAAAGGAAAGGAAAGGAAGGAGGGAAGGGAGGAAGGAAGGAAAGAAGTAGAAAAAGTCAATGCCCTCAAAATGTCCTAAGTGACTTTTAAGATATTGAAAAATGTTCTACATATAGTTCCTTTGATGTACAAATAAATTTGGGAAGCACTTTATATATTAGCCCTAATTTGAAAGATCACATTGAGTTTTTGGGATAGCAAAGGTCATAAGTGCAGAAATTGAATTTAACTGTTTTGTCTTTTATTTTCTGAGTATATTTGATCATAGATTCTCTTTTGTAATCAGGCATTATGTAGAGTATTCAGAAATATGTATGTTTGCAGGATCATAGATGAGAAATACTAATGAAGAAAATCAAAGTATGGACTAGTTTGACCAGTGATACATTTGGGAAACATAATCCCGTAGAAGTGTGGAAGATAAATTAGGAAGGACAAAGGCTGGAATTTGGGAAGGCAAATTAGAGTAGGAAGGGTGCTAGTGACAGTAAATTAATCCTTAAAAATTAGTAAAGGTCCGGGTGTGGTGGCACACGCCTGTCATCCCAGCACTCGGGAGGCAGAGACAGGAGGATTGCTGAGTTCGAGGCTTGCCTGGGTTACATAGTGAGCTCAGGGCCAGCCTGAACTACCAAGCGAGACCCTGTCTCAAAAAAAAAAAATTAGTAAAAGAAGAATTCATAAGATATGTAGATATTGGCTAGACATCTTTCCTATTTGAAAACATTCATGACAGCCATAAAGTATTGTAAATTGGAGTCGTTTACGATAAGACAAATGCACTTTGAGGACATACTTATCAGTGAAATAAATAGAACATAGATGTGTAAATACTGTATCGTTTTTCTAGTATGAGAAACTGAAGGTGTAACTGAGTTTCAAAATGTATGATAAGTGTTGGGAAATAGGAAGAAAATGTTCAAATGGAAAAGGGAAATGGAGGTAAAAGAAAGTAAAGACGGGAAAGAAAACACGTGATAGTAAAAAAAGAAAACAAAGCTTGTATATATAGAGGGTACAGGTGGTAGGTGCGGCAGTGGAACGGGAGAAAATGAGAGTCAAGGTGTGTCATGTACAGGTAGAAATTCTCAATCTTGAATGTGATCATAACGTGTGTATAAAATGTACTAATAAAATGAATAAAAAACTGAAAAATCACTACAGTGTTAAACAGGTTTTTTTTTTTACATGTGAATTTGCTTTTGTTAAATTTTGGCTTAGTGCTGTCTATAGCACTATAAAATTTTATTTTCTGTTTATTTGCCCTCAATACACGTAAAATTATTTTTATATTTTTTTGAATGTGATATATCCAGGTGCATATGATAAAAAATAGACCCTATGGTTCATTCCTTTAAAATCCTAATGAAAGATGAAAAGGAATCTACAATGAATATATTTTCTTAAATACCTTAAATCTAATTTCTGACCCATGAATAAGGAACTGTTAACCTCTAAGAAATCCAGCCAACACCCTGCTTCCGTTCATCCTCATTCCCCAGAGAAAGTCTTGCCTGCTTGCCTCCGTACCTCCAGGAGAGCTCATTGAACACGTCTCTCCCTATCTCAGCTTCTAGAAATAGCTACTGTATTTTATCTGTAATGCCAGCATTTCTACGGAACTTCCAAGAGTCCAGAAAGGGTAGAAAATATCAAATAACTTTGGATATTTCCAGTTTTCCAATGATAAGTGACATTCATTTTTAGGTTACACTTAGTATCTATAAACATTTGAAAACATATTTTATAAACATCTTAAGATATGCTTGTCTTAAAAATGTTTACAATTAATAATGGAATATGCTTAGTTTTGAGGACAGGCAGTTTGGGAAAGTTACCTCCATGGCACTAACAGTTCCTTTTATCCTAGTCTAGTGCTGTGAATCACTTTTATTCCTACTTGAGGAAAAAATTCGGTAAAAAGTGGCAGCTACATTTGAAATTCAAGTAACATTTAGAAATGATTTAGAGAAACTTCATTTATGAGAATACAGACTTCTAAGATGCAATCATTGGAAGACTTGCTTTTCCTTTTTTCATATTGGAAGCAAATTTTAAATAATATTCAATCAACCTGTTAGGCACTTGTAAATGGGATTGCATGCAGTTATTTACATGTCTCCTGAACATGATAAAACACTTATAATAAATAATTATTGGAAAGGCAGTGATATTAGTTATCCATTAATGTTGATAACATTTATCAATGTTTATTTCCTTTAAAGTGGCAAGAAAAATAGGAATTTAGGTTGAAAAATTACCAAGAGAAATAAAAATTAAGATTTTATTTTTTCAATATTTCCAAATCTAGACTGAAACAGATTTTTACCTTTTGAAAATTCTAACTACATTACCACAGATGAAAAGAATATGCTTGCATTTTTATAAGAATCCAACCTCCGTAAGAAAAACAAGTTCCTTGCGAATATAGGTAAGGGAGAAAAATTTAAATGAGACTGTGCCGTAAAATTTTAAAATGTACTCCTTTAAAATGTACTTTGTACTCCTTAACCAGAAAAGGGTCTCTAAATATAAAAATTCAGTATATTTATTTCATCTTCTGGTGGTGTTCAGTTCTGTTGGATATATTCAAATTAAAAACCTCCAATAGCATCACCTTGACTCAGTATTTCTACACAAAATCACTAGGTGATATTCCTTAATGTGCATAATATGCAGTAAAATAGAAACAAAGCCACAATAGTGACTCTTTAGTAAATGGAGACAAAATGAGTTATAAAATTACTTTTCTTTCAGTCTTCTATTCCCAATAATACTAGAAAGGGTGGTATAGTATTAGGAGGGCATGGAGAATTTTGTCCTATGATTCTACCTCTAATATAGTTCCTGTGAGTACAATTTATGTTGTGTTGGAATATATAAATACCTTATAATGAGATTTTAATCAGTAGTCTTTCTTTAGAGTGGCTTACTGTGTCAATATTTCAGAAAAAGTAAGTGCTCAGATAAGAAAGTAGAATCTAGAAAGAAAACCAAATTCAGGCTAGAATAAATTTCTTAAAGGTTTTATTACGGACTTTGTTTCCTTGAGTTTAAAGGTTCAGGAACCTAGAATTATATGTAGGTTCATTTTCATTCCTGGACATTTAAATTATTCATCCTGGAGATGTGACTTTCACTGAGAAATATCTTGTAAAAGACTTCAAATTAAAAAAAAGTGAATTATGCCTTATAAATCAGATTATTTAGGCTCATATTTCTCTTAGTGTTTATTTCATCTTTCTTTTCTCTCAATTTTGGTCTTTTCAAAGCCTGATCAGTAGAAGAAATTAGGATTTCCTCTCTGAGAAAGTTCCTGTTTCTCCTGGAACAGCTATTTTAAAAATTTAAATAAAAAACTAAAATGACAACTCTAAGCTTTAATAAAGGCGACAGTGCTGTAAGATATTCACAGATGAACTTTATGAAATCTCTATCTGGATTTACTGGAATATCTATCCACTATGGCTTCATATTAACCACATTTAATTTTAAATTTGGATCTACAACCTCCCAAATATTAATATATAGATAAGTAAATATGTACTGGTTGTTACATCAAAAATATGTAGATTTTTACTAGGGTCACATTAACTGTCCCACATAACAAGGTTTTAAAATTATTGTAATTTTGCTCAAAATAGAGGAAATTTGCTTGAAGTCATGATTTCTAGTGATTTTTATATTCAATAACATTAATGAAAATAATTTTGAATATGTAATTGTGACAATAAATCCAAACATTCATGTCTACAGTGTTTTATAGGGTGTCTTATGTACATATATTTTACTATGTCAAAGGTGCTGACTGAATTCCAATATCTATAATTATGCAAGATAGTGTTATTTTATTTGAAATGGAAATATGACAGCTTATATCATGTCTTATTGCTGAATCTTTGTGCCAAAATAATTATAGCTTGTAGATTATACAATGTCCTTAAGACTCCAGCTTATAAAGAGAAAAGGTGAAAGAAAATTACTGCTTATTGCCAACCAACTCAAATACTATCTAGTTACACCCTATATCTTTGACCCATAGCCAGACGTACTTCTACTGATTTGTTATAGCTTCTGAATGATCAGAAACACAATCAGGTCCTTATAAGTCCAATTTTCCCATAGACGTTTTATTCCTGTGTATAGTTAAGCCTTCAATATTTTGAGCACTCTTTATGAACATAAGAGGTGAGTGAAGGACATAGTAGCCAGATCTCAGTATGGATCATCTGTTATATAGTAACAATTTTAATTTTAATATATTCAGTGATACTTGGCTTAATAAGTTTTTAATTTAGTTACCTGTTTTAGGAAGAAGCTTCATTACTGACAAAGATCTATCACCCAGAGGAAAAATTAGAAAAGTAAAGTTCTTCTTGAGAAAGCTCCATATACACTTGATGTGTGAGAGCATCTACTGTGCACCTTGAAAGATCAATTTAAAAGAGGACTATTAAACCCAGATGATGAAGCAAATCTTACAGGAAACATTATACAATGGCATTATGACTTCAGATTCTCTTCTTGGTCTTACCAAGTGTATTGAAAAATGGGGTTCACCAAAAGCTTAGGCATGGGTACGATAAGCACTATCAGTCAAAGGTAATTATTGCATTAAGTTATGTAACTTTCTCAATATTTTTGTGGGCAATAATTAAAATGTTGATCTTAAATTAATCTGATAAATATTTCAATGGTAGTACGTTTTTTAAAAAAAACTATAGCTGCAACTCAAGGTAAAAACATTGAGGAGTTTCAGGAGGCAAAATTTTGGAAATCTATATAATACCAGCACTTGGGAGGCAGAAGCAGGAGAATTGCTGAGTTCAAGACTTGCCTGAGTTACATAGTGAGCTCGGGGCCAACCTGAGCTACAGAGACCTTGTCTCAAAAATAAATTTGGACATTATAGACAAATACCGGATCTTTTCTTTGATATGAGCACCTGTAGATGCAAATGAGCTCTAGAAAGTATGACAGTTTTTGTAGAATGGGAAGTTTCCAAAGGAAATTTGGTGTGGGAATGTAATGAGGGGAAGGAATAAATATGATTCTGAAAGAAAATAAAAGAGCATGTATATAGGGGGTGGGGAGGTATGGATGGGTAGGGATATGGGTAAAAATGAGAATTAACTTGTGTCGTATATTGGTACAATTTCCGTGATGTTATGTGTGAATGTGAGATGTATATATATTGTACCAATAAAGAATTAAAAAAAATAAATTTGGAAATCTAAAAAACTGGATGAAGAAATCAAAAATTGATGCAGCCAGTGAAAACAATGTACAATTTCAATATAAATATATTATTTTAATATTAATAATAATTGCATCCTTTTGTTACTATCAGTTAAATGATACATTGTGTCAAGAAATATCTTGCAAGCCGGGCGTGGTGGCTCACGCCTGTAATCCCAGCACTTGGGAGGCAGAGACAGGAGGATTGCTGAGTTCGGGGCTTGCCTGGGCTACATAGTGAGCTCAGAGCTAGCCTGAACTATAAAGCGAGAACCTGTCTCAAAAAAAAAACAAACAAACAAACAAAAAAAAGAAATATCTTGCATAGCCAAGTAAATTGACAATACAGAATAGAAGCAGCTTTCTTTTTATGGTCAATATAGTATGCTCGATGATCAGTGGTTGATGGAATGAGTTAGTCTTCTTCCAAATAACAATTTTGCGCACAAGAAAAGCATAATTTAATAAATCATTCAAAAGGGGACAGATCGTTAAAATAAGCATTAATAGAATATGAATTGCCCTGAATTAGGATTCTTGTCTTGTTCATACTATCTTCACCGATAATTTTTCTGAATTCATTGAGCTCAATGTGAAAAAAAAAAATTGGAGATGGTTACTTTGAACGTTTCACCTTGCAGTTATGTTACTGTATTTCATCAGTTCTAAGAACCAAAAATTCAACATATTAACTCCTCTGAAACCATAATGTGTCTCCCTCATGCTAACAGTTTTTCATACTTGGTGCTGCTTGCGTCCACGCATTTTCAGTTATAGATTTCAATTTGGTTTGAAATACTAAATTATTTGAGCATAAAAATAGAGCAGTAAGGGAACATACTTGATATTATTAAGTCAAATATTTATCATTGGATGAGCGATGAGAAAATTTTGTGCTAACGAATAAAAATTGCTTCCTAGAACCTTAGAAAGTTTTCTATCACAAATTGACATCATTGTTTTTTAAAATTGAATTCTTTATTGGTACATTTTATATACAGCTCAGAATCACACTCAACATTGGAGAATTTGTACCAGTATATAACACGAGTTAATTCTCATTTTTACCCATATTCCTACCCACCCACAAACTCCCACCCCCTATATACATGTGCTTTCTTTTCTTTGTAAATCATATTTATTCCTTCCCCTCATTTCTTTTAACATTTATTACATACTTTTGAATAAGTACTCACAAACAACGTCTCTATTAAGAGAAATTTCTAACTTATTTAAAAATAAAAGAAATATTCAATTGCTTGGGTATAGAACAGGAAAAATCAACACACAAAGAGGCTGCTACACCAAATTCTATGTCATGCAGAGATTAATTATTACATTTTAATTTAATTTGCAACATTTGTCTTGCTTATTTTAAGGAAGGTTGTATCTATCTCTTAGATTTGTAGAAACATGGTATACCTGGCATTTTCTCATATATTTTAATCACACATACGTTTTAAATTTCTTATTAATTGGCTCTTAAATTATAAAGTTTTAAAGATTGAAAAACTTGCAATTGATTACAGAAAGGAATATAAATATGAAACTCTTCATAACATCTGCATAGAGCTAACTATATATTCACACTTTCACATTGCCTACTTGCAACATTACAGTGACTTTATAAGCAAATTGTGAACAAAGAAGTTGAAACAGGATTGTTTCTTGTGCCCACTGATAGGGTGCTTTAGAAATAATTTTTTCTGCCATTAATTCAGTTGCACTTATTACATGCAAAAATACTGATCAGAAGCTAAATACAATGCCTACATCAGCAATTTTGATGTGTGTATCTTTCAATAAGTTTTCGTAGAAACATATGAAGAAATGCTCAACATCTCTGGTCATTCGAGAGATGCAAATGAAAACAACATTGAGATTCCACCTCACTCCACAAAGAATGGCTGCTATCACAAAGTCAACCAACGATAAATGCTGGCATGGCTGTGGGGAGAAAGGAACCCTTCTACACTGTTGGTGGGA
>PVIC010016175.1:0-34261 GCA_004025085.1 Thryonomys swinderianus | reverse complement strand
GCCTCTCCCTGCTGCGGATAGATAGAACCGCCTCTCCCTGCTGCGGATAGATAGAACCGCCTCTCCCTGTGGCTAAAAAGTAAGACTACGCCCTAACAAAAAAAATCCCCGAGAGTTCCCGCTAAAACCAACCCTAAACCCCCCTCCGGCCATTGCAAAAGTTAAAAATTCAAAACGACCTATAGTAACCTTACCCGCTCGATTCTCGCTTCTGTAACCCCGCCTTACTCACAAAACCCTATAAAAATCCCCATCAAGCAAACCTCGGGGCGCAAGTTCTCTGATAACTTGTCGCCCAGGTACCTGTGTGTGCCATTAAAAACCTCTTGCTTTTGCATCCGTCTCGTGGTGTGATCCTTTGGGCGACGACTCCTGACCGTAAGCCCTACGGGACTTACAAGATTCCATCTCCAGAATGAATGGCTGCTATCATGAAATCAACCATTAACAAATGCTGAGTGACTCTGAGGACAAAGGAGCCCTTCTCCGCTGTTGGTGGGGGTGTAGACTGGTGCAACCACTGTGGAAATCAGTGTGGAGATGCCTCAAAGAACTAAAACTAGAGGCTCCATTGGACCCAGTTATTCCCCTTCTTGCTATCTTCTGGAAAGAATGAAAAGCACAGTGATATAAGCACATCCACATTTCCTTTCTTTTTCCTTTTTTTCAGTTTCAATGGAGGGTCTCTCCAAGTTACCCAGGTTGGGCATGAATTTAAGATCCTCCTGTCTCAGACTCCTACAGGGTCCATTCACTTTTTAAATGAATTTTATTGAAATGATAACTTATAAATAAAATTCCCCAACAAAATAATTTGATGAATCTTGAAAAATGTATGTGTTTTTAGAATTTATTTATTTTTTTGAGATATGGTCTCGCTATGTAGTTTAGGCTGGCCTTGAACTCAAGGCTATCCTCTTGCCTCAGTCTCCCCAGTGCTGGGTTTACAGGTGTGTACCACCATGCCTGGCTAGGTTTATTGAATATACAGTAGTCCCTTGATTTAGAAACTCAGTTCATTCTGGAGGGCTGGATGTATCTCAATTTGGCCAACTGAATGCTCAGGCTTCTCTACACAGCTTTCAGTCTCTCTCCTGTATACAGGCAGATCTGTGTCCTTAGACATGGACCCAGGATTTCTCAATGAATCCCACAAAGAAAAGGATATTGTAATGTTCTTTCCAGAACCCTTTAAGAGTTAAATCTGTATCTGAGACCATCTGCAAGCACAAGTGGCCGGCATTTGGGTTGTAAGACTTTAGTAATAAGTTAAATTGTGGTTATAACCCAAGTTATTTGTATGTCAGGGCAGTTGTAACTCAAGGGTCCACTGTATATTCCCATCACCCCTAATTTGTCTCATATCTTTTTTTTTTTTTTTTTTTTTTTGAGACAAGGTCTCGCTTTGTAGTTCAGGATGGCCCTAAACTCACTATGTAGCCCAGGTAAGCCTGGAACTCAGCAATCCTGCCTCTGCCTCCCGAGTGCTGGGATGACAAGCATGAGCACCACGCCCAGCATTGTGGGGTGTGGTACTGATTGCTGGTGGGTGAGTCACCACGCCCAATGTCATCTCTTTGTATGTGGTTACCAGATCCAACCCGGGACCTTGTGCTTGCGAGGCAGGTGCCGGAACCACTGAGCTAAATCTCTGGCCCTATCTCATATCTTTTTATGATTCAGTTTGTTCCTATTTCCAGCAACAAGTGATCTGCTTTTTGTCAAGGTAGACAAAATTTTCTAGAATTTCATGAAAAGGGAATAAAAAAAAGCACAAGGCTTTTTTGTTTGTCTTCTTTCACTTAGCATATTCATTTGTTCTTATACGTTCTCTGTTGTCCCATTTCAAAATGTGTAGCTCAGTGGTAAGTGCTTGCCTAGGATTTGGAAGGCTCTGGATTTGATTTCCAGCATCACACGCATGCACGCGCACGCACACACACACACACACACACACACACACACACACACACTCAGCTGGGCACATGGTGGTGCATTCCCGTAATCCCAGCACTCAGGAGGCTGAATCAAGAGGATTACGAGTTGGAGATCAACCTGGGCTACATGGTGCGTTCAAGGCCATACTGAGACACTGTCTCAAATAAAAAGGAAAAGTACCCTGAGTACTGCCCCCCAAAATATAGTCCTCAGGGTAGGCCCAGGTCTAGGGCATCCCTGGGGCCAATGCACAGGCTCGCCGAGGTGCTGCTCAGTGCCTGGACCCCAGCCTGATGGTGTTCTCCTGGGTCCTCCCACAGCGGCTGGCCCAGGGTGCATCCCATCCCTGGCTCTTCCTGCACACGGGTGGCTCTGCAGAGGGCCCGTCTTCTCCACTTCGTGTCTTCAGCATGCTCTGCCCTCTGGGTCCAGTACTCAGCAGGACTCAAGGTGGGTAGCCTTGGGAACACTATCTAAATTGTCTACCCCAATTTCTTCATTGTACACAGGAGATAGCAAAAACTGCTACACTGGGATGGAGAGGTATCAAAGGATTAGCAGTGGAAATAAAACAGCACAGTGCCCACCACCAAATAAGATTTCCACCATTCTCTCTCCTTCCCTCCATCTAGGGAGACAAGCTGGCTTTGTCTGGCCCTTGTTCCAAGTCCAGATGGCTGCAGCACCGAGAAGAACCGGCAGGGGGCGCTGAGCCATGTTCCTTACCTGATTTCCCAGTCTTCTGGATTTTAAAACAGAAAAGTGCCTATCTTAGCCAGTCCAGCACCCTGAATTTGCCTGTGGGTTTGTCCCTATCACTACCGTGACTGCTATTGGATGAAGAGGAATCACACTTGTATAAGGGACACTACAGAGAGCACTGACAAAAATTTCCGGGTCAGTTTCTTTCCTCATGCCTCTTCCTTGGGGTCAGACCAGGACTGATCTCTACCTCCACCTGGCTACAATCTGCAGGGTGGGTGGTGAGGGTAAGATGGGGCATTTAGTTCTAGCTTTTACTCTGTATCTCTTCTGCAGCAGTTTTAGCCCATCCACGTGACCTCTGGGTCAGCCCTATCCTTGTCAGGGAAGAAAGCTGCAAATTCAGTGGTCCTGAGCACTTAGAGGGAAAGTAGACTGAGAGGTGGAGAAGGTGGAGGGGCCAAAGACCATGGTCAGGAGCTGACCACGTCCCTAGACTGGACATTGCTTGTCTCTGGGCCTCAGTTTCTTCTCTAGGGAAATGGGAATCAAAACATCTTATCTTGTTGAGCCAGGTGTGATGGTGTACACATGTAATTCCAGCACTCTAGAGCCTAAAGCAGGAGGATCACCATGAATTGAGGCCAGCCTGGGCTATTTAGTGAGCTCAGGGCCAGCCTGAACTACAAAGCGAGACCCTGCCTCAAAATAAATAAATAAATAAATAAATAAATATTACACATGGGCCTGTTCACTGTAGGGTGACTTTGGTTAGGGAGAGAAAAAGAAAGGGTGAGGGAGAGAGAGACTGAAAAGTATGCATATGTCTGAGTCAGACATTAAGTGACTTACTTTTTGTGAAAACTGATTTTGGTGCAAGTTACCCAGTGGGACTGCTGACCTGAATTCCAAGAAAATAACAATAATGACACTATCTAATGTGTTTTGAGCTCTTACTCTGTCCTAGGAACTGCTCAGAAGTGCTGTATATATATTAAATCATTAAATTCCACAACTGTCCTGTGAGGAAGAACTCTCTGCGTCCATTCTGGGACTGCAAGGAAGTGACACAGCTGGTTCATGTGGTAGAATTGGGACCTGAAACCAGGTGATCTGCTTCCAGAGACAGAGGCAATTAAGGGTATGTATACTGTCGTTATCATAACATAGTGAAAGCTTGTCTGGATTCCTGCAAGTGTGTTTGGATTTCATGGGAGGGGTTCCGGTTCAGCTGCCACGTTCCTGCGCCTGTGTCTGAGGCGGAGACAACATTGTCACTGTGGAAATGTAACCAGGTGCTAGACAGGGACTTGCACCTTCTTTTTCTTGCCGTGAACTTTAGGTGAGTGCCTGATTTTAGTTTCATTGTGATGGTCAGCGTTCCTCATAGGGAGCAAGCTTTGCATCTTAACCTTGGAGAGCTGTGGTGAACATTAGCATGGCCTTTTCCAGTTTCACTGAGGGCTGGGGAAGCATGGAACTCTGGGAGCTGGAGATCTTCCTTTTCCTATACATTAGGGGTGAGATGTTTGGATTAAGGTACAACCTAGGCCCTGCTGCAGAGTCCAGAACAGCATTAGACAGAAGGCGGACAGAGCAAAGGGAGCAGGTTCTGAGGTCCCGCATCCTCCATCCTTAGGCCTTCGAGAGTGCCTGGGACTTCAGGAAACACCATCTCAGTGCAGAGAACCGGAATCCACCCTGCTGTCTGTCCACCTTACATTTGTCAGTGCCTCCTCTGAAGACAAATGGTGGAATTTCAGGCAGGAAAGGGCCTCAGCTAAAAGGATGTAAGAAGGACACCCCAAAAATCACACTGGATGAGCAGCTATGTGAGGGAACCATCTGGGGTCCCCAGATAAGTCTTAACACTGTGATAGCCTCTCTCTCTTGCTTCACCACTGAATCTGAAATTTCTGCTGGAAAAGAAACTCATGTTTCCCCCTCTTACAAGTTAGTAGGGCTTGTGTCTTGTCCTTCCTAAAATGGGGGCTTAAAGGGCCTGGAGGAGGGAGGAGGGGAAGGGCTTCCTCTCTGAGTCCCTCTGAAGACTGCAACAGTGTGGACACCAGGGGGCAGCATTGAGCTTCACGCGGCCCGGAACGCACGCCTTCCCCTCACACTAGGCATCGCGACTGCCCTCGTTGGATCCTCCAATTCCGCTGCACACACAGATGGGGAAACTAGCCAGTGGGGGGACGGAGAAGGTGTGCAGCAACCAGCCCAGTGCTGTGTCTTTGTGTTAAATACTTGCAGAATAAAGATGTACAAGGTGGAGTTCTCTTTTGGGTTGAAATTAGCTTCAGGTAAAGGGGTGACAGACACCACCTCAAGGGGCTGAGTAAAAGGGAAGCCGGGTCTTGGGCCAGGCTTCTCTTCTCTACTATATGTCGAGCTGATGTTTGGGGTATAACCTACTTCCACCCCGCTCCAGCTCCAGTCCTGACCTAAATTCTGTCTCCAGACTACTGCACTGCCTTATCCGAAATCCTCTCTGATCTGTCAAGGCCTCTCTGAGATCTGTGTGTTTCCTGGCTGCTCTGAGTCCCTGTGAGATGGAACTAAAGATCCTACACACTACAGACTCAGGAAGAGACAGACGCAGGGGTGTAGCAAGTTGGAGGCAATTGAGCGCCCCCTCCTGGAGGGGAGCGGCTGTAGGCTGAGAGGCTGCTCAAGTCTGGGCGTTTGAGCTGGCATGGTGGCTCCTACCTGTAATCCTAACACTTAGGCTGAAGCAGGAGGATCGCCAAGAGTTCAAGGTCAGCCCAAACTACATAAGGAGACCTTGTCTGAAAATAAAAAACAAACAAATCTGGGTGTCAGTGCTCAGAATTCACAAGGAAAGTGAGCCTCTCACGTGGGAGCCTGGAAGAGCACACAGCGGGCCACCCAGGGGCGGGATTTTGTTCAGAAACATGAAAATTCCCATCTCCAAGGGTGCTTCCACACAGGCAGAGCCCGTGGCCCCTCACTGAGGCTCTTTGGGAGGGGGTATGCGGTTCTGGCCTTATTTCTGCGCCGAGGGGTGTTAGGTGAGAACTGATACCTTTCCGGGCCTCAGTTTCCCCTCTGGCTCTTGCACGAGCAAAGGGTGCCCTCGTGAGCCCACCCCTCATTCTCTTCGAAGGCTCGGTGGGCGCAGGGATCCCGGCCCTTTCTCAGCCAGCGATCCCGGGGCAAGCAGACCCACCACCCACTCGCGGACTCCTGCGCGGACCGCGGCGCCGGAGCCCCACGCTCCCGCCCCGCCGGCCGCAGCCCACAAGCTCCCGCCCCGCCCGCCGCGCCTCCCCGGGCGCCCGCATTAAAGCGCATATGCAAGCCATGAATTATCAACTGAAAGGAGTCAATTACCGGCTCTAAAAACGAGTGTCTGCGCCCGGAGCGCCCCGGGCCATCCGCCTATTTACGGAGCGCTTTCCCCCGCCCAGCCGGGGAGGAGCCGGAGGGAGAAGCCGGGACTCGGAGCCCGAGCCCGGCGCGCTGGGAGGCCGGACCAGGGGAGACGCGGGCGCAGGAAGGGCCGGGCCGGCGAGAGGCCATCTGGGGCTCAGGCGGGCCGCGGGAGAGGGAGTCGTAGTCTGCAGAGAGGCCCGGCCATCGTGGCGGGAGCTAGGCGGCAGGCTAGGGCATTGTCCCCGCGGAGGTGAGAAACGGGGTGGGGACGGGGTCGAGGTGAGCGCGGGGCCGGATAAGGCTTGCTGTGGGGGTGTCTGCGCGGTCCCTCAGCAGGGAGAAATGGCAAACACATCCACAGCGGGCCTGGGCGGCCCCGCCCCGCTGTTCCCTGTTCTGGGTGTGCTTTTCTGCGTGGTCTTCTGCTCTGATTCCCGGGCTCCCTGCGCTCTGCATCTGCCCCAGGTTCGGCGCACACTCCGCCGTATTCCAAATCCAGACCCGATTTCTCTCCAGGGTGTGAGCGTCAGGCAGGACTTTCCCATCCTGCTTGACGCTGTCTCCTGTGGAGGGCGCTCCCTACTATTTTCCGAAGAAAGAAAGGGAAGGAGGAAAAAAGAAAGGAAAGGAGGAAGTGAGCTGGGCTAGAGGGGACTTGGGCATGAACAGACCGGGCTGTGACCAAGATGGGAGGTCTGTAGGCCCGGAGAAGGCCTCCTACACAGAACAGGGACAAGAAGACCTCAGTCAGACCGTGCCAGGGTGAGGTCTCCCCAAGGAGTCCAGCTCTTCTTATGTAGCCAGGGAGGAGAAAGGAGAGTAGCCTCCACCCTCTCAGTCCCCCCGCAGTCCCCCTCAGTCCCTGCCACAGCGCCATGGCTGTGTCCTGAGGGTCCTTGAATCCTAGGCCTCCTCTCGAAAGAGTGGGAATGAAACTAGGGAATGAGCAAGACTCCAGGGGCTTTCTCTTCTAGTGCAATCTCAGCAGCTCTTAACTTGGGAGTCTGGTGCCTCATCTATCAAATGGGCGTGAACATCCTTGCACCTGGGTAGCCTTTCCCCTAAGTCTTTATTCTTACCTGCCTAAGGTAAGAATATGAATAACTGTCATTTACTGAGGCTTACAAGGTACCAAGCGCTGTGATAATGGATTATCACTGTCTCCTCACCACGGCTTTCAGAGGCTGCCAAATCATGCACTTGATGAAATCCGAGGCTGATACTGGGAAGTGGCGGCCTCAAGTCCAAAGCCAGCTTCCTGCCCCACAGAGCCTCGGGCCTGGACCAGTCCTTTCAGCTGTCTGGTCTGACAGCAGGGTGGGGCTGGGGGCCACTGGCCAGTAGGGCAGGGCCGATCCAGGAGGGGCGGCCCCTGGAGTCCTGCCATGGTGTGGGCTGGCCATCCAGTCTGATGAGCCTGCCACTGGCCTGGCCATTAGCAGGCAGCCAGAGGGGGTGTCTGCCAGCACCAATGCTGGGTTCCTGCCGCCACTTGCCTATTAGTAGCTGGTGGCTTCATGGTGATTTATTGGGGCTTCTTCATTTCCCTTTGGTCTGCTATAAACATATTTATACCACCGGAGTGACCGATAAATTTCCCTTATGAATCCTGTTATCTCCCCTATTAACCATCCGTCACCTTTTATGCGGCCACAATGGGCCAGGCCAGGGCAGCAGGGCTGGGTGGGAGGCCCGCAGCCCAGCCCGTTACCCCAGTGAACTCTTCACCTCCCTCCTGCTCCCCAGACGGGCAGCGGCTGCTGGAGCTGCTTTCCAGGGTGAGGACCGACTGGAGCAGGCAGGGCCTTTGGCACGTGGTTTCCTCCAGGGTCCGGGAGTGGGGAGCACTCTCTTGGGGCGGCCTGGAATCTTTCCCACTTTAGCTGAAATCTAAGACACAATTCAGTTCAGTGCCAGAGGGGCTTGATGCCAGCTGGCATGTGCCAGGCGCCTCTTCTGTGCCAGTCTTTTCCTATATGTGACTCCATGTGCTCTTAGCCCTTGAGCCAGACACTCATGGCTCCGTTTGTCAGATGAGGGTGAGTCATAAGCCTGGGACCTTCTGTGAGGAGCCCAAGGTCACACAGCTGAGGGGCAGAGCTCTAATTTGAGGCTTTTTTGGCCCTGAATCTGGTATTTTCAGTCACTGCAATATACAACCTGTTCAAGTGCCCTAGGCCAGGAGAGGTTCATCTGAGGAGTTTTCTTGCAGAGGGAAGAGGGAACGTGCTGGGCAGGGGCTACAGGGAGGCTGGTGGGGGAGGGGCCCTGCTGCAGAGGGAGGAGCGACCTCTGTTTCTTTCCGGTTGGAGAAACCTGGACACCTGTTAAGTCCAGCCCCAGCCCTCTGGAGGTAGCAGGCAAGGTCTGTACAAGCTGTCAGGGATCTGTCAGGCCACATCTGGAAGGGCCTGGTGTGCGGGCAGAGTTGGGGCCAGCAGACCAAGGCCTGCCTGGGACTTTCTCAGCTGCGCGCCTGGGGCGATGCTCCCACCCATTTTAGACCTCAGCCATTGGGAGGATGGAGAGTTCTACCTGTGGAGTATCTGACATACCAGTGCCCTTGCGGTGGGGGAGGGGTACAGAGGAGTCCTCCACCTTCACGCACCAAGTCGGCCGGAGCTATGGAAAGAAAGCTCCTCCAGGGTTCGGATGACCCACATGTTCCAGTGCAGATGAATCTTGAGATCAAGGTCTATACTCCTGAGCCCTAGTATTTCTTCACGCTCTCAAGGAGAGTGCACATAGGTGGGTATTTTTATTACCATTTCACGGGTAGGGAAACTGAGGCTGGGGGAAGATCTGAGCAAGAAAGAACAGCTTTGAGTTAAGGCTGGGAGGGGGCTCGGCAGCAGGAGGCTGAGTGGTGGAAGAGGGGAACTGGGGAGGGCGGAGTGGACGGTCTTCTGGGCCACAGAGGGAGGTGGGAGCCCCAGTCTCTCAGAGAAGTCTTGTTACTCTTGTCCCAGAAACAGTGTCCTGGGTGTTCCGGGTGGGGGGTGGCTGGGCAAAGGGGATTGTGGGCTTAGCATCTCAAGCAACAGGTTCTCCAAAAAGAGGATGGAGAAGGTCACTCTGGCCAGTCCCGTGCTTCCCGTGGCCCCAGGGGAAGAGCTGCTGGTGGATGGCTGTGAGATCAAGTCTATCTGTTCTAGAATATTCTCCTGGCACCTGGGGATGAAATACATGCTGGGAGGAGGGAGTCCTGGGCGCAGGCCCCATTTGGCCACTGACCTGTGTGCAGTCTGGAGCATGTCTGGCCCTTTCTGGGCCTTGCTCGTGGACAGTCTCCAGCGCAGACCTTCCCTGTGCCATCAGGATGGACCTCCCCTTGGACCAGAGTGCCCAGAATGGGGGCAGACCAGACAGGAAGGGCAGCCAGGGGCTTCGGGGGCCTCCTTGCTTGCAGTCCTGCTCAGCCTTGGTCTCTTGGCTGCCTGCTGTCCTTGCTCCCTCACCCCCTTCTACTTGCCTTTTCTGTGCTGCCATCCGTCCGTCTGTCCACCTTTGTCTGTGGTCAGGAGCCTTCCCTCCTCCTCCTCACATCCTCTTCTCCCCGAGGTTGGTCTCCCTGGGGCGGGTGTAGAGCCCGGCTCATGTGTGAGAGTGTGTGTGTGCGTGCTCCCCCCGCTGCCTTTCCCACCCCCCGCCCTCTCCCCACCCTCTCTCTCTCTTAGTCATTTTCAATGTCATAAATTTCCACGTCTCTCTCCTCCACTCGGCTATTACCTGCGCCTCCGTCACCGGGCAGCGCTCCCGCTCCCAGATGGGCTAGGCCATCTCCGTTCTGCAAATGACTCAGGGAGAGAGAGGCCGGGAAGGAGGGAGAGAAAGGAGCCGAGAGACAGAGACTGGGGAAGAAGGTGGGCGGACAGAAGACAGAGGCGGGCAGAGAGGGAGGGAGAGGCAGCCCCAGGAGGTCAGCCCCTCCTCTCCTCCAAACGCAAAGGTCCCTGCCAACACGGAGCCTGCCTAGCACCAGGGAAGGAAGGTTGGCAGTGTGCTGAGCCCGGGGGTGGAGCCGGGTCACCAGCTCTGACCCTGCCCAGCGTGGGCCTTCACGCAGTCCTTCCCTACACTCCCATTCTCTTGCCTGTCAGCATTGCCAGGCTCCTGCCAGACAGACCCCTGTTCCCTCAGGAAGGAGCCTCTGCTCGGCAGGATGATAGGACTTGGCGTCCAGAAATCTGGAGGGAACCCCCCTCTTTTCTCAGAACTGGGCTCTGGATGCAGGACTCCCCTCAGACCCGGCTTCTCAGGACCGTGTGAACTGTCCCCCTTCACTCTCTTCATGGGGACCCTCAGCTTCCTCGGGGCTGCTCCTTTGGATGGGGCTGGGTTAGGAAGTCAGGTAGCTGTCCCGGGCCCTTCTAGAAGGAAATTGAGCAAAGGAAGGGCTGGACTGACTGGCTAAGGGACTCAAGGCCCAACATGTCTCTGGGAAGGGCTGGTGCGCCTACGGCTGCTGATGCGCCATTTGTGTGGTGGCCGTGGTAGGGGGAGGGCACTGCCCTGCGTCTGACCAGCAGAATATCCTCAAGGGCTTCGAGGCCCCTGGTCTCATCACCTCCGGTTGTTCCTCTGCTCTCCAGAGTGACCGAAAGAATGCAGCTATGATCATGTCTGTCTCTGGCTTAGACCCTCAAACAGCCCCAGCTCTCACTGACAGTGCGGTCCCTCTGGCCCCACGGCCTCATCTGGCTTCTGCCTGCTGATAGGGACTAGACGCATGTGGAGAACCTCTGGCCCCCACGCCACACTGGGCTCTCTGTGTCATTGAAAGTGCCAAAGTTGCCATCATGGGCTCAGGGCCTTTGCGCTCTGTTCCATCTGTGCACTGGTTCAGATCCTCATCCACCACCTAAGTGTTGTTGCATAGGGAGCCGAGCCTGAGGACAGTGATGGTGTTTGTGGTGCTCCTCCGAGGCGGCACCTGCCACAGCATAAGTCTTTGTTTCTTCATGATGTTTTTTAAAAATTTAATTTATTGGTATATTATTATACACATCACAATTACACTCAACACTGAGAATTTGTACCAGTATATGACATGACTTAATTGTCATCACAACGTAAGTCTTTACGAAGTGTTTGTTAGCCGGGTATGGTGGTGTATGCCCGTGATCCCACAGCACTCTGGGAGACAGGAGGCAGGAGGCTGAAGCAGGAGGATCAAATCTTTGAGCCATGCCAGGCAACTTAGTGATTTAGCAATACCTTGTCCCAAAATATAAGAAGGAGCTGAGTGTGGTAGCACATGCCTATAATCCAAGCACTTGGGAGGCTGAAGCAGGAGGATGGCTTTGAGTTCAAGGGCAGCCTGGGCCACATAGTGAGCTCAAGGCCAGCCTAGACTATATAGAGAGATCCTGTCTCAAAAAAAAATTAAAAAATAAAAATAAAAAGAGATGGAGAAATTGTTCAGTGGTATAGTATATCTGGGCTCCATACTCAGCTCTGGGGGAAAAATATTTATTAGTTTGATTTTTGAGGTGGGTACTCACTATGTAGTTCAGGCCGGCCTCAAATTTACTGTGATCCCCTTGTTTCAGCTTCCCCGGTGCTGGGATTACAGGCGTGCCTCACTGTGCTGAGTTTTTAGGAAGTATTTATGGGATAAATGATGTGAATAACGTAAGTTCATCCTCCTGCCTGGTTTGGATGCGGGTGGATTTTGGGATGATGTTGAACTAGGCTGTTGGTCTCAGGTCACTGTCCATCTGGAAAATTTTGTTGAAATCTCAGAATGATAGACCCCATGCCCGTGGGAAAGACATCTTGCCCTGGTGCTGGGAATTTAGCCTATGCAGGGTCAGGCCTCAGAAGAGTTTTCTGGGGTGGAGATTTAGGTCAGTGGCACAGCACCTGCCTCAAAAGCACAAGGTCCTAAATTCAATCCCCAGTACTCCCCCCCAAAAAAAGTTTTCCTTATTGAGGCCAAACCCACATATTGGACACCCCCTCTCTCTGCATATACATACATGCACACTTACAGGCACACACGTAACTCACACATACATTCCTCTCCATGCACAGAGGGGTCCACCATAAGCCACACTTATCCAGGGTCCCTCAGAGACGCTTGTACACACCAAGGCACACAAAGGGACAGATGTAGTGACACACATTCCCACACATGTCAGATGCCCTAACCACAGGTGTATTTGTGAACAGATGCATGCATGCACACATGCACACATACATAGGCACACAGGCACATGCTCCCACAAATTTGCGCTTATGTGTGCAGACAAAGTCATCCTAACCAGCACAAACACTTGGAAAGATACTAAAGAGAGACACCTGTTCACGTGCTTTGTTGCTCATGAATCCATTCTGTGAGAAGCAGCCCAGGCTCCAAGCTCCCTCTGGCAGTGGGATACACTACACTGAGGGGTCTACTCTCTCTGGTGTCCTGTGTGTGCATGTGTACATGTGTGCACACATACACATGCATCCACGCACGCATGTGTGCTGCTTTGCTGCCACAGCCCTCCAAGGGCTTCGAGAGGCTCAGGCTTCGCACACCCACTCTGTGAGCAGAGGCAGTCTCAGCCGGGACCGGGCTTAGGGTTGGGCTGTGGACAAGGTCAAGGTCTACTGAGGGACGGGGGTGAAGCTCATCCAAGACTGAGGTCAAAGGTCAGCCAGGGACCCAGATTTTCCTTAATGACCTGTCTCTGCTCTCAGGTGTATCCACCCCGTATGTGCCACGCCAAGGAGCCGCTGGCAGGGCCTGCACGCGGAGTCCTCGTCATGAGCCTCGGCAGCCGGAGGAAGGTGGGGGGGGGCAGGTGGGGGCCAGGCCTGGGCAGATAGCTGTGAGGTACGTTTCCATCTCCGCGGGTCGGGCGGGCGAAGCCATTTCCAATCTGCTCTCTATCATTTTCAATATCATTAATCCCAGACACTCTATTTTCCATGCCTGCGCAGCCAGGCCCCCGAGTGTGCGCTGTGTAAAGTGACACATATTCATCACCGGCTCGTGGCGCCGGCGCCGACGCTGATACAATATTAGTGTTGCCCCCCCGTTTGGGGCCCGCTCCGCCTGGCTCCCCGATGGCACGAATCCATCACCTGGAGCCCATGTCACTTTCCCCAGCAGCCACATTTGTTTGGGCACTTAGGAGGTAATTGTGGCACATTAGCTGGGGTGGGGAAGGGTGCTGGGCCCTGTGAGGGGGGACCGAGGTGGCTTCTTCACAACCCAAACCCACCCTGGCCTCGCCCGGGCCCTGGGCTCTGGCGGGGGGCCGAGAATCTTGGGCTCTTGCTCCCATAAGTATGTACTTATGTATACACATAAGTCCTTGGGAACGCCATGTGAGAGAGCCCTCAATTCTGGGCCCTCCGGGAAGACTGAGAAGGGTTCCCCAGCTCCCTGTGAGCTCTCGCCAGGGCTTTCTGAAGGGTGCTTGCAAGTGAGGGCTTTGAAACTTTTTCTTTTTTGGATCTAACTTGGTACCTCATACTTGCCAGGCCGGCATGGTGCCACCGTGCTACAGCCCCAGCCCCTTGAAATCTTTTCCTGTCAGCTGTTCTCTAGCCCAGCACAGAAATCAGGTGGTGGTAACACGTCCCCATAGAGAGAGGGGGTAGGAGCAATGCAGGAGGGAAGAGGCACCTCACAGTCCTTCGGAGTCCGGCCTGGAGGGACAGTCTGACCCTGTCCTGGAAGCCGGGTCTGAGAGCAGGGGCGTGATGGGGACCAGGCCTCACGAGCCGAAGGGTATGTGACCAGCGTGACCCCGAGAGCTGGGAAGACTGCCTGGAGGTGGTGAGCCAGACACAGCTCCTGGACAGGGAGCCCCGAGTGGCTGCCGGGGAGGGAAGGGCAGCAGCCGGTCATCGATCTGTGCAGAGGCCAGACCACACGGGCCAAGGGTTGTCCCTCCCCAGTCCGCAGGCCTAACACCCATTAACCTCATCAGCAGACAAATTGCCCGTCTTGTCAAATTCCCATTTAAAATGCAAACTCGATTTGACAGAGTAAACCGAGCGGAGGTGAGAGCGGATAATCCAGTGGAGGCTCATTAGCGAGGCCCAACGAGCAGGCCTGCTGGGATGGCCTAAGGAACCGCCGAACCACCGAGATGAACCTCCCACCCCCGTGCCTTGCCCGGCCCCTGGCCCCCGGCCCCCGGAGTCAAGGACCCCAGCTGCCAACCACCACCTCTAGGAGGGTGCCCCTGACTGAGGCTTTGGTTGTGTAGAGCTGGGAACTGTCCCTGCCCCTGCTGTGCACTCAGCAGCCTTCTGCAGCGACCACAGCCATGTGCCCTGCTTGCCTCTGCTGGGACCTGAGGTGCACGCTGTCCGACCGGACCCTGACCAGAGGGTCCGGTAAGTTGGCACCAGGGGCTCATTTACAGCGGAGGATGTGGGGGTTTGGGGAGGTCGCCCAGCCGGAGCGCAGCAAGCAGTGAGTGCCTTTGAACCAAAGTCCATCAAACTCCAATGGTTACTCGTGGCTACTGTACTGTGCCGCTTTCCTGGTTTCTAAATGGCTGTGCTTTCCTTTGCTTCCCTGGGCTCAGTGCTGTCATTAGTTGGGTGGGGCGAAGAAAGGTGAATTCTTTTTTAAGCCTCATTTGTCTCAGTCTGTAAAAAAAAATGGGTGAACAACAGCTTTCCAGCCCAAGAGTTAGACTAAGCAGTATTTTAATCAGCTTAGGGTTTAAGAAACCTTAGAAACTACTCCGAAGTATCTGCAGACGATTTAGCTAGAGGTTGGGGAACAAAGGGGAGGGTAAAAAAGGGAGAGAGGCCGGGTGTGGTGGCTCACGCCTGTAATCCCAGCACTCGGGAGGCAGAGACAGGAGGATTGCTGAGTTCGAGGCTTGCCTGGGCTACATAGTGAAGCTCAGGGCCAGCCTGAACTACAAAGCGAGGCCCTGTCTCAAAAAAAAAAAAAAAAAAAAAAACAGGAGAGAGAAAAGTTTGCTTATCCAGGAAGGAGCACGGAGAGCTCTGGGGCACTGGGACCTGGGGACCTGAACTCCAGTCCCCTCCTGGCTCCAAGCCACTCCAGTCAGGCACACTGAGAGCCTGGGCAGGGCGGACGCTCGCCCATCCAGTACGGAGGATGTCCTGGGGCAGAAGGTCCTACCCACCTGGGCCCTCCCTTCTTCTCTGTGTGGCAGCCTGTTTGTAATAACTGAAATAAAGACGATGAAGAGGCCTGGAGTTAACGCACTGCTGCCCCACTTGTCCTCACCTGGGGTGCCCCAGCTCTGCTACCCTACAGGTGCCTGCCTATGGCGCCCCCAGCCAGACTGGGGGTGCGGGTGTCCCCAGCAGCGGGTCACTTTGTGTCGGTGTCCTCTCTGGGTCTCGTGGGCTGTCACAGCTTCACAGAAGGAACTCCTTCCCCGGCCTCTGCCTGTCCCCAGAGTCATTGCTCTGTACCCGTCATCTCCTGCCCTGCTTCCTCCTCAGTGAGCGTCCAGCTCCCTGACATTCAGGCCCTCTCCAGCTGGCCTTGGTTCCCCTCCAGTCTCCTCTCTCTGCCTTTCCAGCCTTGAGTTACCCTCATATCTTGCCTGGTGGCCCCACAGACTTGGCAGCCCCTGAGGGTTGGGCTCCTCGTCCCTCTAGCCCTCTTTTGCTCCATCCTTGCCTGGTGCTCACAGTGGGCTGGGCGGCACCTCTGTGAGACCCTGGGCCCTGTGTGGGGGCAACGGCAGAGGAAGTGAGGGCTGGGCAGTGCTCTCAGCCTCCCTCCGGTTGTCTGCCAAGCCGTCCTCTGAGGCTGGCCTAATTCCCTTCAGAACCAGCTCCCATCTTCAGGGTGGTGCTTAGGGAGCTGAGAGCCCAACGCTAATGCCTAAGGAAGTCGTGGGTGGATTAGAAAGCGGGGGGATTAGGGCCAGAGCTGGTGGCTGATGCAGGAGGGGAGCCCCTCCTCCTGAGGAAGAGGAGGCTAATCCCGCTTAGTGAGTGAGGAGACGGCAGTGGTGAGAGGAGCCTTCATCCGCCCACTCTGCTGCCCCGGCCGGCAGCATTGGCAGGAGGGAGGCCCATCCACACCCTCTGTCCTCCGCACATTTGGTTCCTGTGGTGTCTCCCCAGGCCATCTCGCTCTGTCCCCCACATTGCTCCCACCTCTAGGTAACCCTGAATTTCTCTCCTCTGCCCACTAAAACTGCCCTGTCTAGCCGTATCTCCCAACTCTGTCTGTGCATCGAGCCAACCCTTGGAGTCCCATCTGCCCACACTGCCTAGGAGTCTGCAGTGGATGCTGTGGAGCTGCCCACGTTGGGTCGTTTCTGCAGCCCCTTGAGGTGCTGGCCGCTGACCGCTCACAGCTGAGAGCCATCCTTAGCTGTCTGGCCCGGAGTGAGGCCCCCTCTCAGGGCCTGCCCACAAGAACACACAGCTCTGGCCCCCGCCCTGACTCGGAAAGGCCATCCAGCACCACACTGGGCTGGGGGCTGGCCGGGCCCACATTATAGCTCGCCTCTCCCTCTGGCCAGCCCTGTGCCCCTCACTGCCGGACGGGACGTGGTTCCCCAGAGCACTCTCCACGCGCCTCCTCCACACACGCTCTCCAACCTCTGCAAGGAGACTTGCTCTTCACCTTCTTTTTTTTTTTTTTTTTTTTTTTTTTTTGCTTTTTGAGACAGGGTCTCGCTTTGTAGTTCAGACTGGCCCTGAGCTCACTATGGTGCCCAGGCAAGCCGCCTCGAACTCAGCAATCCTCCTGTCTCTGCTCTTCACCTTCTTAAAGTCGCAGTGTTCAAAGGTGGAGGAAGAGAAGCTTGGTCTCTGAAGGCCCTGGATGCGGGATCGCTTGACCTAGATGCTGGGTGCTGACCCACAATGCTTCTCTGAGGATGCATCCTTGAGCTCTTGGGGTTTCGGAGGCAGCCATAGAGACCCAGGGTGGCCCTGCCCTGGAGTCCCGGCCTGAGAGCTAGTCTGAAAGGGGAGGCAGCTGAATAAAGAGAAAGAAACAATCTCAATCTGAAGATGGAGGGGGCTCACATCCGGGATCTGGGCGGAGTGGAAGACAGGAGGCTGGTTGGGAGCCAGGAAGGGTGCTCCCCAGGGCTGGTCCGAGGGCCAGACTGGCTGCTCGCCTGGGCCTCTCCAGCCCCTCACCAGGTCTTCCCGCCTTGCTTGGCTTGCTCTGCAGGCGTCAGCAGCTGTCCTGTGCCTGCGTGCGGGCGGGGGTTCTAAGTTAAAACTGAGGTGTGAGCGAGAACAGCAGAAAGGACAGATCCTAGTGAGCTCCTTAGCTCCGCTGGGCCTGAGGTTCTGTGGCAGCAGACGATCTTCCGGATGCAGCCCTCCACGCGAGTCCGTCTCAGGGTGACTGAGAGCAGGGGCAGGGAAATGAGCGGCTTGACCTCTGGGAGACAGTTTAGGATGCGGTTCAGTTGAGGGAGCCCACTCCCACTCTTTCCCTACCTTTGACGGACAAATGCTAATAACATTACCAGCAATTGACCAGAAACAAATAAATAATTCAGTCTGGCCTGAAAATGGGAGAAAGGTACTTAAATGCTATTGACAAGCCAGTCCCTGGCCTCATTACCCATGCAGACTCAGGCCTCCACATCGACCACGTCCCCCTGTTCCTTCCAACCCCACTGTGGGCAGCCTCAGGCTCCCTGCCAGCCACGTGGCCCAGGTTGGGTGTGTGGAGGGCGCTCCAAGGAGACCCGGGAGAGGGTGGAGGCTGTGACTCAGGCTAGAGGACCTCACACCTCCCCCCAAAGTACAACAGTCCCCTAAGGTTTTCCCTTTCCTCCAGCGCGTGCAACAGCTCCTGCTCGCAAGAAGGGTGTCCTTGGCAGGTCCCTCTCAACCCCTGCCCCGGTGCACACACAGGAGCGGGACACAGGCACGCACGCACATGTGCACACGCGGAGCACGCCTCCAGCCGCTGCGCCGCATCCTCTTCCAGGACACAGGCGTGGTGACCCCTGGGGCGGCTGTCAGTCACTGAGCTCCCTGGGAATACAAACTCATTAAACGTTTTCTGCCTTGTCACTGGGCCCAAGCCCCAAGTTAGGCTAGAGGAGGAGGAGGAGGAGGAGGAAGAGGAAACAAATGTGCAGCTGATCCTTTAAAAGCACATCTTGTATATCTGACCTAGGAGAAGAGACAGGATTATGAAAGGTGAGGATTACCCAGGGAAGGCTCCGGCTTGGGGGTTCCTGGGGAGTTGGCATTTCTGTCCCCGATAGCGTGTGTGTGTGTCTATAGCTTCCCCAGCAGCAACTCTGCAGAACAAAACTATCATTTTCCCTGAGTCTCCCTTAACAGCTTTGGCCTGACTTTCCCTCAGGAGGCTGTCTCTCCTGGCATTGTCTGGCCTCTTCAGAGCCCTGGAGCGGCTGCTCTCTGGCTTCTCCTTTGGGGCCAACACCTCTAGGTCAGAGCCATGAAGCCTCTCACAAGGCTCGCGGCCAGAAGCCCACCACAGTCAGAGATGAAGAGCCTCAGAGACCTTCTGGCCCAAGGCCTGGATCCTGAGCACACACCCAGGGGAGGGAATTTGGAAGGAAGTTGTGACCTGGGACTGAGGTCCAGGGTGCTCTTGTAGGTGTAAATGGCTCCAGGAAATAGTTCTAGAAGGGATTTATCACTTTTCAAGACACATGGCTGCACAAAAGTGGGCAAGGGTCTCTGGCAGCCAGCATTGTCTCCTCACTCCCTATGGGGCTCAGACCCTGCAGTCTGTCGGGGTCTGGCTTGGTCTCTTCCCTGCCGCCTGCCATTAGCAGGGCTTGCTACCATTTCCTTTTTCTCCTTCTGTCCCCACAGAGGCCCAAACTCCCCTCAGATCTCCCTGCCCAGTACTCCCCGCCCAACTCTGGAGTGTGCTGAGAAACTTGTCATCCATGAGGCCCTTCTTGCTCATGTTTCTTCCCGTGCATTTGTCCCACAGGGAGTCATTTATCCAGATCGACTGGTTCTTCTCTGCACAAACATTCACGGGAGCATTAACAAGCCTAAAACCCAATTAGCCTTCAATTACTCAGGCCTTAGCCAGATTTTCTGTGGTGGGGACAGGCGTAAGGAATGTGTTTGGCACTGCCTGGGTGGGAGGCCCCCATGGTCACCAGTCCTGTCCCAGCCTGGGTGCTCCCCGCTTGCTTTCTCTCCTGCCTTATGCAGGCACTCTCCCGCTGAGCTATACTGCAAACCCCTCGTTTGTCCTGAAGCAATCATCATTCTGAAATGTGTATAAACAATATGTAGTTTGAAAAGACTTGGGAAAACATACTGCAGAAGAACACAAGGTGAGATGCTAAATCCACAGCCCTATAAGTCCCACTAGTAATTTAGGGGTTCCTTCCCCCCAAGTTCAAGTCCACTCATTTGCATGTGTGCTCATGAGCATGCCAACAAATACCCCACATGGTTTTAAGTGTTTTTATTTTTTAATAACTTCAAATTGGGATTACACTACTCATGTTGCTTAATGATCTACTGTATTCACTGGGCGGTGACAGCTTATCTAATTTGAACTTCTCTCCCCCTCATCTGGCTTCTTCCTCCCCTTTACTTTCCTCCTTTCCTCTCTTCTTCCTCAGTCCCTTCTCTTCTCCCATTTTGCTGTGCCCTCCAGCTCCTCTCTCTCTCCTCACCTCCTCCTCCCCTTTCACATCTTTATCCCTGTACCTTCTCCTCTTTCTCCTTCCCATCTCCATCCCCTTCTCCCTCCTCCTAGTTACTGCAGCCCTGGGGGAGGGGCAGCCGGAGCAGCTATTAGCTCTACCCCCCTAATACTCTGAGCCCCACTCTCCTCTTAACACCTCCCTGAGGCCAGGCCTCTAAGCCCCATCTCCCTCTCGTCTCCCTCTAATCACCAAGGCTTATTTCTGATTTTCTGAAGTGACAAGGAGCTGGGTTTGGGGGAGGGAGGACTGTCAGCAAGCATCTCCTAGGATTGAGGGGAAGGGTGCAGGGAGGGAGGCCTGGCTGCTGCGATGTGCAGCAGAGCCCTTGGGCGGGCCAGGCTCACCCTCCTGGAACAGGCAGCCCGTCCTCGAGCCAGCCTCTTCTGCCTTCACTTACTATGGGATGCTTCCACCTTTAGGCGTCCTTCAGGGTAGATTTCAATTCTCTGCTGTCCCCTGTGAAAAGGAAAGGGACCTCCCCTCTGCTGTGTGGACAGTCTAACGCTCCTCCTCCTCCTGCCTATGCCACCACCCTGCCAGGGGGATGCCAGGTCAGCCATCACGGTCTCATCTCCTCCTACCCCACTCACTCCATTGATCCTGGGGGTGGGAAAATCTTCTGGGCTGTAGAAGCCTTGTCTTCTGCTTCCCACCTCATAGAAATCCGGGTCTCCCTTGCCCTGTTCCAGATCCTTGCTTCCTAAAGCTCAGTGAGTTGGCATAAATTTAATTAAGGACAGCAGCAAATCTCTCCACATTTTAGAGGTTTGAAACACAAGCTGAGAGCAGAGGTCTCAAGAGGGGTGGAGAAGGGGGCCAGCATAGTGCTGGGGAAGTACACTTGAACCCCAGTTCTAGCTCAGCTGAGTGACACTGGATGTTCCCCTTGGTGTCTCTGAGCCTTGGTTTCCTGTCAGCGTCCCCCTAGAATGTCTACGAGGCCCAGCAGGAATACCTGGCTCCTGCCTGGAAGTGTTCACCCTGTGCTAATTTAATTACATGGCCTAACTGGGCCCAGGCTGGGGAGGTGGTTAATGGCAGCTGCAGAGACAGTGAGTAATCAAGAATTAATTAAGCATTTCTGGGGATTCCCGGTCTGGGCCGGGATTCCTGGGAGTCTGGCTGTGGCTGGATGGGGAAGGCGGAGCTTCCCTAGGCTGCCCCTTGATGAGACTGGCGGCCAGAGCCACCAAATTAGTCTCTGGTCACTGGGCTATGGGGCCAGCGGGGCGCTGGGGTACATGGAGTTGGACAGATGCTCATGCCAGTGGGTCTGGACACATCTACCTAAGGTCCTGCTAGGTAGGTGGAAAAGGAGATGTGGGGTTTTAGCCTTTTTGGAATCTGGCAGTCCTGAATTTCAGTCTTAGTCTGCTACAAGCCGGTGCAGATAGACAGGACAGGGCCTTTGGCTGACTTGCTTTCCCTCTGCCCAAGGCCTGTCCCGAGCCTTCGTCCTGGCTCCTGGCGGTCCTTAGGTTTCGTGAACACACGCCTCCTGTGACCCTCAAGGTAGCTAACAGGTCACCTGCTCATGTATTTCTTGTGTGTCCTCGACCTCCTCCGCTTCAGTTCAGTTCCACGAAGGCAGAGCTAGGCCTGGGTCACAACTCTGTGCTCAGAACCTAAAGCAGCACTGCGTGTAGAAAGTGCGTGGAGAAGGAAGAAACCTCTCGGAACCTGCTCACTCGCCTGGAAAATGCAGATTATACCCCGCAAACTGGAAGATGTGGGGATTTAAAGAGCGTCCCCGGCAGCGCCGAGCACAGTACCTGGCCATCGCGGAGGCCACGGCCAGACCGCCCCTCGGTCCGGGCGCATCCGCATCCCGAGCTCCGCGCCCAGGTCCGGCGACTGCGCCAGGGCCAGCGGCCCCGCCCGCCCGCCCGCCGCGGGCCCCCGCTCCTTCCCAGGCGCCCCCGCGCCGCCGGCGCTTTGAAGTCCCAATCCGGCAAATAGAGTCAATCAATTATGAAGGGAACAATCTGGCGGCCCCTCGGGGAGCGGCGGCCGAGCGATCCCGGGGGATTAGGCCGCAAATCGCGCTGAGCCTCCCTAAGTGACAGCGAGAGAATCGCGCGCGGCGGCGGCGGTGGCGGGAGGGAGCGCGGCCCTAACCCGATTATGCAGATCCGCGGGGGGGCGCGGATTAGGCCTCGGGGCGGCTCGCCCTAAGCGGCTCGCGGATTTGGGAAAAGTTTACTCAGGCGGAGGGGCGGAGACTCCCAGGACGGCCCCGACTTCTCCCGGCTGGGTGAAGGCCGCGCCAGGCCCGAGACCCGCTTCTCCAGCCACCGACACACCCGCCAGCGCCCGCGCCAGGCTCGGGGACTGCCGAGAGCCAGGTCCTCAGTGGCTCGATTCCACGACAGATGGGGTGCCTATCCCGCCCAGCAGGAACCTCAGTGACATTGGAAAGTGAAGCAGACTAGGGCCAGGGCCTCGCCACAGCCTTCCCAGCCACTCCCGGCTTGTCTGTACCTCAGGACACTCAAGAGTGCTAGTAGTGTCTGTGAGCCTATGTGCTTCCTCATATGGCCACGTATCTCTGGAGTCTGGGTTCAGCCCTGGTTTCTGTGACAGGCCTTTTCGGGGTGGCTGGGAGTCACTGTGGTACCCTGGGCTGGGGAAATAGGCTGCTTCCCCTTGGCGACTCTGGACAAACTCTCTGCAGGATGGAATTGGGGTTTGGGGGATGCTATCCAAGGCATTCCTGTCTAGGGCCCTCTGGGTATGTATGCGCCCTGAAGGTGTCAGGGAGGAGGGTGGGGTGTGGGTTGTGGGATAGCTTCTCTGTCCACCTGGGAAAAGGGCAGAGAATGCAGCTCTGAGCCAAGCCAAGGCAGGATGTCAGGAGAGCCTCAGCCTCTTTACATCTGTAGAATGGTCAGGGGGTGTCCATGCCACACACGTGCTCACTCTCAGTGTATGTCCACAGCGAGTGTATGTCTATGGTAACATGCATGTTTATGTTTGTGGGCAGTGGCATGTATATTCTTAGCTTCACATAGTGACCACGGATAAGCATTTACCCTGTGCACACACTGTGTATGATACAGTGTCTCTAACACACGCACACACACATACACACACACAGAGCTCTTGATAGGGGCACCTTGGGCAGACAGTGAACCCTGAATTGCTATCATGGTGACAGAGGGCAATTCCTGTGGGCTGGAAGGTACTGTACCCATACCCTAGGCAGTGGCAGAATGACCCTATGGTGACCAGATTGATGAGGAGAGAGGGAACAGGGTTCAGTGAGTTTTAGGAAGCAGAGCACCGTCTGTTGAACCCACGTATGTGCACCACACCCATTTTTTGTTGTCACTAGAAGCCAGTGTGTGTGTGTGTGTGTATCTTCAGCATCTGGCGATCACCTTGAAGTAGCCTGGGTTGACCCAGGACCCTGGTCAGTGAGGACAGTGTCCTATGGCAGGGTGACGATATGCTCTGGGAAGCTGCTGGGAACAATGAGGAGATGTTCTCCTGTCTGGGCCTGGTCGCCTTATTGGTCCATTCTGCTCCACCCTTTCTGTCTGAGTCCCCGGAAGAAGCTGGAAACTCAGGTCCTCAAGAAGAAATAACACTAAACCCTGTTCTACGCACCCTCCACCCTCTGGATGGGACCTGTCAGGTGGCCCCTCTCTCTACTCACCAACGAGCCTGCCCCCGTGTGGCAGAATTCCTCAGGCCACCATTGAGGGTAACTCTGATTAGATGGCTGCAGGGAGTGCTGGGTCACAATTGATCAGTGGCCAGGCTGTAGGGGGGAGGCCACCCAGGTAGGAGCTGCACCCCAGGGATGCACAAAGGGAGTGATTCACCCAGCCTGTGGGGCTGGAAGAGTGGGAAGGGGACAAGTCACCCTACCCAGGGAGCCTCTGGGAGGGGACACAGCATGTTTTAAACTGGGGTACAGGGCTCCCCCCAGCCCTGCCCTGGTTCAGATCCTGCTGCACCATCTAATGGAAGTGTGCATACTTTGGACAAGATACAAGGTGCTGTCCCTCAAACTTCATTCCCCTCACTGCGTGCAGGGATGAAGCCCAGATCCCTGTGTGTGCTAGGCCAGTGCTCTGCTGGTGAGCTGCACCTTTAGCACCGCCCCCCCCCCCCCGCTTTAACTTTAGGGATAACCTGGGGCTTGTGGTTCAGGCCTGTAGTCCCAGCACTCAGGAGGATCACTTGGAGTTTGAGTCTCAAAACAAAACAAAACAGGGGTAAAATAATGCCTTCCTCCTAGAATCTCTTTCTCTCTCTCTCTCTCTTTTTTTTTTTTTGAGACAGGGTTTCACTTTGTAGTTCAGGCTGGCCCTGAGCTCACTATATACCCAGGCAAGGCTCAGACTCAGCAATCCTCCTGCCTCTGCCTGAGCTACCACACCCAGCATTGTGGTATATGGTTACGGGATTGAACCAGGGACCTTGTGCTTGCTAGGCAGGTGCCAGAGCCACTGAACTAAATCCCCTCCTAGAATCTTTACAAAGTGGCTGGCACATAGTAGTACTCAAACTGTAGGAACTTCTGTTATTGCTACTATTATTTTTAGTTCAGAATGGGAAGAGTACAGAAAGAATCCAACAGCCAAAGAGATTTTGACACACAAGTCTGCAGATGCGGGGGAGAGGACCCTTGGGATCTCCCACAATTTTCCATCCCCATTCAGACTTCCGAAGGAGAACAGGGAGCCAGTCTGGGACAGCTTGCCCTGAGGGAAGGGAGCTCAGACTCCCCCACCCTCCTCTCCACTCCAGCCTAAGTATCTGGGAATTGGGGGTGGGGTGAGCAGGAGAGGCAGAATCTGAAGTGGTTCAGTGGCTCAGTTGGTTCAGGCCAGAAGCCATTACCTTCCTGGAGAGAGAAGCCCATGGCCCATCTGAGGCTGGGGCAGGGGCATGGGGTACAGATTAGACTCCAGGGCTGCCCTGGGGCCTGCTTGCCTTCTCCCTTCCTCTTGTTTGCTCAGGTAAAGAGGCAAAGTCTTTGTCCTTCTCTATTTTGGGCAGGTCCTGAGGGTGGGAGCAGAGGGACCAGCAAAGAAATACCAAGACCAGTCCCAGTCCACTGAGCCTTCATAACTGATTGTGCCTACTGTGTGCTAGGCCCCAAGCTTCTCTGACTTTGCATCCTTGACACAGCTGGAAAACAGCAGGGGCCTTTTCATGGTAGTCATCCAATTATCTAGCCTTAGGGGCACAACTGGGTAGTGGAAAGGGAGGAGTTTCGAGGGGGCAGGGGCGGACTGGAGGAGAGGGGCCTGAGACTCTGCCTGCCGCCTTGGCACGGTAAGTGTTGCTTTGTGAAGAGTGCCCACCTATTTGGAGTGATTCAGGACTGCAAGCGTTTGAGGAGCAGGAAGCTACTCCCTGACACCACCTGGGATCAAGCCCAGGAAAAGCACCTGCCTTTGGTTTCTAGGCCCAGAACCCATTTGAGCTCAATCTCCTGAGTCATCCTCGTGGTGGGCAAGGAGGGTCCAGACGGCTCAAACCCTGGGCTTGGGCTGTGCGCACACTAGCCAGGAACAGAGTCATGTCTGACGAATTCCTTCCTAGCCCTTATGTGGAACTCTGCAGATGAGGACAGTGTGTAAAGTTTTGGGCTCTGACAGGGGTAATGTGATCTGCAAATTATCCTGGGATTTGTGACAGCGACAGACTCAGAAATCAGTGATGGGATGTGCTCTGCAGATGTTAATTGGCTCTGCAAACATCTATGAGATTTGCATTTTATTTTAGGCTCTGTGGACAAGGACAGGCTTGGCAAACGGCGATGGGCCTTGTGAATAGGTAACAGTAATGGGCTTTAAGCAAACTGCAATGGGCTCTGGGAAAGTTCATAAGAGTTCCTGCCTGTAAGGGGCAAGGTGTCCCCTGCCATAGGTCCTAAAGAGAAAAGCTCTGTCTCAGATTATGGACAGTGTGATCCCCCTCTCTCCTCTTTCAAGCCCAACTACAGCTCCTCTGTCCATTTATTCAGTGGTGTGGGGAGGGGGGTGGAATAGAGAAATGAGACAAGGGAGGAATAAGGCTGTGTCTCTGCTTTCAAGGTTTTGAGAAGACAGACTTTTAAGCGGTCAAATGGGGACTTGTGTCTCTGCTGACAGATCTGGAAGGTGTCTTTCTGCCCAGAGGCTCTCGGAATGCTGAAAGGTATATAAACCTCACTGGGGCTTGTGGGGGAATCTAGAAGACAGCTTTGCAAATCAGTCTCCAGCCAACTTTAAATTCTAGTTGGCATCTCAGTAGTTTGGTAGCAATTTAAATTCCACTGTCTGCTCTTTCCGGGTCTGGCCACATGAACAGAGAACACACACACCTCGCAGAGCACAGAGTGGAGGGAGGGCAGGAGCAGGGACTGCTGCAGACAGGCTGCAGACGACTCGGAGAGCCCAAGGTCGGTTGAGGCTGGTGATGGGGCTGATGATCATGGAGGTGGAGCTGTGATGCTAATGTGCTGATGGGGGTGTGAACAGAGCTTGGGCGTTGATAACGGTGGCTGGACAAGTGACAGTGACAGTGCACGCTGTCTCCAAGGTAGTAGGCTATGATTTTTGTAATAGTAGTCTCTGGTCGTGACACTTTCTAGCTATGTGATCTTAGAGAAGTCATTTAAGTTGATTTTGTGTCTTGGTTTCCTCATCTGTACTAGAAAGACAATGATGCCTACTTCCCAGAGCTGTTAGGATTAAATGAGTTAATCTCCATAAATCCTAAAACAGTGCCTGCTGTGTAGTGGATGCTATGTAAGTGATGGCTGCTATTCATATTAAGGAAGGCAGAAGAAGTGGTGATGATGAAGGGAGGGTGGGGATGGAGTTAATAGCGACGAGAATAGGAATAACAATAACAACAATAAGGACCACTGAGCAGTATGTGCCCTGCCTTGTTCTAAGATTTCTATGTAGTGACTTGTTTGATCACTGTACTCTATAGAGCAGCTCATACTATCTCCCTATCAAAGGCGATAAACTGAAGCTCAGGGGAGTTAAACTCTGAATCAAAACTAACACATCCAGGAACCAGAGGAGCTCTAGAGCCTGTGTTTTTTTTTTGTTTGTTTGTTTATTTGAGACATGGTCCCATTACGTAGTTCAGGCTGGCTCTGAGCTCACTGTGTAGCCCAGGCAAGCCTCCACAGTGCGTATGTGGTTACGGGGGATTGAACCAAGGACCTTGCGCTTGCTAGGCAGGCACTGGGACCAGTGAGCTAAATCTCTGGCCTAGAGCTGGTGTTCTTGACCACTTGCCAAATGGTGCTGATGATGGGGTTTGAGGACAACATTGGTAAGTGCTCTGGACGTGTGGAAGCAGGGCTATGGGTGACAGGGATATCAGTACAGGTGGCCTGGGTGGCAGAGGCGGTGGTCAGGGAGGATGTGCAGGTGACAGCATATGTGGAGGCAGCGAAGGCCTGTGATAAGAACATGCACAGGCCTGGTGCGGTGGCCACACCTGTAATCCCAGCCCTTGGGTAGCTGAGGCAGGACAATCATGAGTTCAAGGCAAGCCTGGACTACATAGTAAGTGCAAGGCCAACTACATCAAAAACACAAAGAAGAAAAGAGTCCATTGGCCAAGCCTCCAGCAGGGCTGTGTGGCTGCTGACGGGAGGGAGCCTCTGCCGGTTCCTGCAGCAGGGGTGAGATTCCAGGTCTTCTGTATTCTGGGCTGAAAGCAAGAGGACAGCGGGTGGGGGGCTTTGGGCCTCAGGCAGTGAAGTGGGAGGGCGAGAGACAGATGTCAGGGGCACTGTGTGGAAGAGGCACAGGCTGAGCTTTCTGCTTGTCCTTCGAATGCTTCCCGGATGTGACATCCTCCGACCCTGTAACCCCCCAGTCTGCTCAGGCCCTGCCAGGACTGTCTGTGCTAACAGAGCAGACAGTGGTAGGTCAGCTGGCCGTCTCATCCTGGGGCCCGGTCTCGCCTGTCCAATGCCGGCTCTGGCCTGCCTCTTGCTCGCTGCCGCCTTAATAGAGAATCTGCCTCTGTGCCGCTGCTCCCGGCCTGCCAGCCCGTCCCTATTATCAGCACCATCATCGGCGGCAAATGACACTCTCAGAATCTTGACTCCAATCTGATGCCTGGTCCCCCTGGGCTGTGGGGAGGCGCAGGCTGGCCAGGCTGGGGGCTGGGGAGGGGCTGTGCAGTAATAGGATGTGGCCGAGGATGGTCTATTAGCAGCTCCACAACTACTGATGAGCCTTCTCCCTGGCTCCTTGGTACCCCGTCCTCACTCTGCCAGGCACAGCGAGAACCCTGGGAGGGTGGGGCTGGGCCAGGCCCTGTCCCCAGTTGAGACCCCCTCCTCCCTTGGGGGGCCTGGAAGCGGGAGGAGGGCAGGAAGACACTCAGACATCCTTTGACCGTGTGTCTTCGAGGAAGAGGACGAGGCCAAGGGGTCCTTCTGAGAGGGCTAATTTTTCCTGTTTTTACCTTGGACTGTCCCAGGCTCAGTCTGGAAGGAGCCTCAAGGAGAGTTGCATCCAGCTTCCCCCTCTGATCTTTTTGTTTTTTTGAGACAGGGTCTCACTATGCAGTTCAGGCTGGCCCTGAGCCTGCGGCAACCCTTCCGCGCCCCACAGCAGCACCCCAGCCTTCCAGCCCCTTCTTGAACGCTTGTGGGCATGTGAAGCTCAGCGCCTCCCCGGGCCACCTGTCTCATTGCTAATGCTTCCTCACTTGGAGCCATGGTGGGTTTTGCTTGGTCCCGGGGTCCTGGGACCATGAAGCTCCTTCACCTGCAAACAAGACAACCCGCAGGCTGCGGAGGCCGAAGGTTTCCAGGCAGCTTCCCTGCACCTCGCTGCTTCTCCTGTCCTGTGTGTGATGTGGGGGAGCAGGTGGAGGGGGACGCAGAAGGTGTCTGGAGCAGGCCTCACACTGGGTGAGTTCAGGGCACGCAGGTTCCAGGCCGGCCCGCCTGCTGGTGACCGCGGCAGAGTTACCCACTCCTCACCCGTCCTGCTCTCCTTGCCTTGCCCTGTCTGCGGCTGAGAAAAGAGGGCGATGAAGTCCCTCAGGGGCTAGACAGATATGGTGTAGTGAAGCCCCCTTTCCACACACACAGAGCATCAAGGGGATGCAGGAAAATGCGGCAAAGAGCAGGTGATGAACCCAGCTCGGCTGTGTGTGCCGGGAAGCGAGGACACCAAGCTGCAGGGAAGGGCTCTGTCTGGTTTTGAAGAGAAGTCTGACTGTTTGGGTCAGCTGGACAGCACTCGCTCCTGGGCCTTGCACCACAGCACACTGGCTGGGCCTGCCTGCGCTAAGGCCCCTGGGCTAGACAGGGGCAGGAGGGAGAGGAGCCAGGACCTAGCTCAGCCCTGCTCTCCAGGCCTAGGCCCCCAACTACATCACTGAACTCCATTTGTTCTGCCCACTGCCTTCGCCGTGCCCCGTAGTCCAGAGGCCACAGATATCTAAACTGTTTGCCTCTGCTGAATGGCTGCCCTCAGTACTCCCAGCAGGGGCTTGGCCATCAGTCACAGGGCTGGCAGTCCTCAGGGCTGGACATGCAGCCTCTTGGGCAGGGCTGACTGTGGACCAGCAGGGGGCAGGTGGCTGCGAGCAGCGGCTCCTGCCACGGGTCCCCTGTGGAGGCCTCTCTGCTCGCTCGGCACCTTCCATGCCCCCTTCTGCTGCTCCCCAGCTCCCCTGTGTCCTCATCTGTGACTGTCCTTTCCTCGTCTCTGTCCACTCCGTCTCTCCTGTGCATTAGGCCCTCTCACCTCTGCCCCTCGGATCTGTCCCATCTCCCTCCTGCAGATCTTGCTCCAATACTCCTCCCTCCCCAGTATCTGGGTCACACTGGCCCAGTCTTACTTCTCCTCACCGCAGCCTCTTTCCTCTTTTAGGCTCTTCTTCCTCTGTCTCCCTTAGGCACTGAGAAGGGAGGATTTAGGTGTGAAATTCCATCTCCCCAACCACTGACCCTACCTCGTTCTGGCCTCTCCTTTTCCAGTTAGCTAGTAGTGGACAGTTGGGGTCCAGAGTAGGATAGTTTTTTGTTCCAGCTAAGGGTACCTGGAAATAAGAGGGGTCCAATTGGGCTGGAGGGTTAGCTCAGTGGTTCCGGCGCCTGCCTCGCAAGCGCAAGGTCCTGAGTTTGATCCCCAGTAACCACATACAATGCTGGGCGTGGAGACTCACGCCCACCAGCAATCAATACCACATACCACAGTGCCAGGCATGGTGGCTCCCGCCTGTAATTCCAGCACTTGGGAGGCAGAGACAGGAGGATTGCTGAGTTCGAGGCTTGCCTGGGCTACATAGTGAGCTCAGAGCCAGCCTGAACTACAAAGTGAGACCCTGTCTAAAAAAAAAAAAAGAAAGAAAGAAAGAAAGAAAGAGGGGCCCAATTGTTTTGAAGTTATAAAAATCCTGGCTAGGAGACCCTGAGGAGAGTGCAGTTCTGAAAGTGTGACAGCAGGGGGCGCCTAATCCTTGGTGACGTCTGGTTTATCCCTGTTCTCAGAATCCATAGCTGGAGTGACTCAAAGGGGTAAACGTTGAGTGTTGTGTGTGGGAGCCCTACAGTTTCCTCACTCGGGGTGAGCTTTGTCACAGCCTGAAGTTGACCACAACTGTTAGCTTTTTAAAGAAACTCTTATCCATTCCCCTACATTACTTCTTTATTTGAAAGCCATCAAAGATAAGTAAACTGGTGCTTTAGGCCCTTTTAGGGAAGTAGTAGTAGAAAGAGATGCTATGGTTCCTCCTGGGAGGGTCATTTCCACTGTCTGCAGCATCTGGAAGAAAAGGAGTAAGAGTCTCCTTGTAAGCTTCACTACAGACAGTGTCCTCAGTTCTGAGAACTTTCACACCCATGCCAATTTAAGGAGAAAGCAGTGCAAGGCCAGCCTGGCCCAAGGTGCATCCTACAGAGTCCCTGCCAGGTGCAGGGTGATAAGGCTGGGAACCGTGGGCCCTCTGTCTCTGACAGTGGGCACACTCATAAGTAGTGTGTGCACAGTGTATGTGTGTGTGTGTGTGTGTGTGTGTGTGTGTAAGAGACAGAGAGAATCGCTCTGGTCTCACAGTGAGCCCCGAATGATACAGCAGTGTTCCTTCTTCCCCCACCCAGGAAGGGGTTGGGTCAAAGGAACAGCATGTGACATGGATTCTACCCAAGTGGAGGGGCCCTGGGGCCACACCTCCACCTCTTTGCTTTTTTGGTATTTGGAAGTTCAGTACTAAAGCTTCACGTCTCGAGATGGAAGGCGCTACCTCAGATTCGAGTCATGGAGTCACTTCTGTGGCTCTGTGATATGACACCTAAGGGCTCCCAGATGATCCAGACATCCAGAATCAGAGTGGGGCTGGACTGAAGAAGGGAGGGGTCTTTGGATGGACAGCCTCGTGACCCAAGGCAAAGGGGCGGCCTGGGGCAGTCATCTCAGGGCACAGCAACACCTTCCTGTGCCTCCCAGTGTGCTGGGAACTGGACCTGAGATCCTAGCCTAACACGCCCCCACTCCACCCCGAGCAGGCCACGGGAGGTTGGTAAATATCCTAATGAGATTAGCAGAGTGGAGACGGCAGAAGCAATGGTGGGAAAATGCTCTGGGCTGGCCTAGCCCCCTCCGTTCTCCTGGGAATCCAACCCTCTCTCCCCTGGCCAACGTCTTCCCTTGGGCCCTGAAGCCATTCCGACCCCTCAGAAGCCTCTGCTGGCCTGAGTGACTCCCCGCAACCAGTGCTCCTTCAGCCTGGTGAGATTTCAGCATCCTGAGTCTCCTAGGGGAGAGATGGGCTTGCAGGAAGCCCAGCCCTGTTGACACCTGTCCCCAGGAAGCTCGCCCTGGGCTGCTAAGCTCAGACCAGCATCTCTGCAGAGCCTCTGTCTCTTCCTCTGGCCCTGTAAGGCCGGACTGATGCATCAGGCCTCCAGAGTGGTCTCAGTGGAGGGGGTCTCTGGGGAAATCCTGGACTTATCAAGCTTGAGTCAGTCGCGTCCCTCCTCAGCCTGGTCTAAGTCCAGGCGGAGTGCAGGGCTGGGCACACCAGGTACAAGGAAGCCTGGTCAGACAGACCGGGCAGGGGCAGAGTAGGCCAGATCGACCCCAAGCTGTGCAGGAGGAAAAGCTCTGGGTGGACAGGGGCTGTTCTGTGGAGCCGGACATGTGGAGCTGGGGTATGAGAGCTGGGGAGAGTGAGGTGGTGTGAAGAACTGGGGGCTGAAAATCAGGAGTTAGAGACTGGATTGCTGAGGGCTTGGGAGTCTGGAAAGGGGGATGGGCATGAGAAGTGAGATGTCAGAAGATTGGAGGCCAGGGGGTTTCATTCTGGGTTACGGAGAAATAGGATAATATTAGGGGGTTAAGGATTTAGGATTTTGGAGGAATTTAGGGACCAGGGGTTAAGGACTGAGGTGTTGGGGGAGGGGGTATCAGCACCTGAGAAAACGTTGAGGTGTTGGGGGCTGAGGAAATAGCAGGCCAGTAGAGCTGACTGTAGAGAGAAGAGGGAGAGGAACAAGTCCTCCCAGACAGAGCATGGTCCATAAGTGTAACGGAGGGATGTGGACTGGGCCCAGGCCAGGCTGCCTTTCGCCCCTGTGGCCACACTGGGCCACGGGGCGGGCAGTGGGCCTCTCCTTGTTGGGCTGTCAGAGCGGGTTAGACTCAGGGAATTGGTTCTCTGGATCATCTCCCAGGAGCCAGCCCCTCCTGGCAGCTTTGTTTGGCAAAAGCCAGGGATTAACAGGGCTGCCCCCACACCACCTCCCAGCCGCCAGCTCCTGGCGCTTTCATCCCTGAAGGTCGCTAAAGCTGCAGTGCTTTGAGATTAGGCCCCACAAAGGGGGCCCTTGTGCTTCAGCCAAGCCTTGGGGGTAGGGAGAGGAGGGGGCGTCCCAGGAACTGAGTGCAGGGCCTTAGCCCCCTGAGATAAATTCTTCTCTCCCTCCCTGGTGCATCCCAAAGCATCCCAGGGCAAGAGCAGAGGACCTCTCCCACCCCCTCTCCCTAGTTCAGATACTCTGTTCCTTTGGTTCCTGGCGAGGGCATCCCAGGCTAGCCTGGCCTTGCAGCATACTGTACCCACCTTCTGTCATCTCGGGGTGGAGGCTCTCATGGGGGAGCTGAGGAGGCCAGAATAGAGGTAGGGGCACGTCCAGATCACAGATGGAGAAAGAGCATTGGTAAAGAAAGGCACTGGGAGGGTGGGAGGGTCTACTTGTCCTGAGACATCTGAGGTTGCTTGTGGAGCTGAGGCCGCCCTGTGGTGAGGTCCCCTTTTCACCAGGTGTTTGAGGTCAGCAGGGGCTCAGCAGGGGTGGGGTCATTTGGGGCTTGTTCCACAGAGGAGAGTGGTGCTTTGTACATTTGGATTTCATAGGCCAGCCAAAAAATGTTTTAAGTGTGAGTTCCAGCATAAAGTTGCCAGATATTAACATTTTTGTAAAAGGGCCTGAACGGAACACTACCAACTACTGCCAGATCATGTCATAAAAGAAAATGTATTTTGGCATCAAAGAAGTAGACGAGACATAATCCTGGATTTTAGAAGATAAACTTCAAACTGAATAGATACAGCTTCAGGAAAAATTTCCTACTAAAACTTTAGTTTCCTTATCTACTGGTGTTTGGGTGAAGTGTCTGGGGACTCTGGACAAGGTGAACTTCTAAAGGGTGCCTGTCATAAGTACCCAGGTCTCCTTGATTTGAGGTTGCTGGGTTTGTGCCCGGAGTGGGGAACTGTTTGAGGTCTAGCACTGGGGCTTGGGGGAAGGAGCCCTGAGGCCGGGCTGCTGGGTCAGGGCCTCTGCTAAGAGGATGGTCTTGGCTTTGGCCTTTTCACTGCCAAGGAGACTTAGGAGGGGGAGGGAGCAGCCCTGACTGCGGTCGATAGAGGGAAATTTCTTCCTGTCCTCTCGCTCATAAAATGTTTGTGGCCAACATATTGTACAACATTCCCAGAGAGACCACAAAAGGCAGTGCTGGGCTGGCAGGGTCAAACGGAGCTCATGGAGCCCAGGCCCTGGGATCAGTCCCCGGCTGGGACACCTGGGACTGGGAATTGGGAGGGGTCCAGGGTAATTGAGATGGTGGTGGCAGTAGACACAGGAAATTAGCAAGAGGAACAGCAAAGTGCTCCATCAATCCCTTGTGGAGAAAGTGTCCACAGGAAGGGCTGCTAATGAAAGATAAAAACAGATAGCCATGAATGGATAGTTTGGTGACATTTTACCACATTCTGGGCACTATGTTGAATTTTAACTACTTTAATCCCTATAACAAACCTAGGTAGTAAGTAGGATTACTTGGTGATTTTCTCCATTTAACAAATATGGCTGAGGCATAGAGACTTGCCCAAGGTCACAGCTAGTAAGTAAGTAGCATGGCCTGGGTTTGAACCCAGGCCATCCAGCTCTGTGTCCATGCAGTGGGTACCATGTGCGCTATGCTGCTGCACTGAGTCCTAGGCCAGGGTAATCTCTGAGTTCCCACTGTTACCTAGCCAAGCCCTCCCCATTCAGGGAGGGCAGTCAGTGGTTTTCCTGGGGCTTGGGGCCATCTGGTAGATATGTGGTAGAAGAGAAGTGTACTCTTACCTCCTTGTGGTGGTTTAAAAAAAAAAAA
>PVIC010016174.1:0-34122 GCA_004025085.1 Thryonomys swinderianus | reverse complement strand
GAGGGGAGGGAAGGGAAGGGAAGGGAAGGGAAGGGAAGGAGAAAAGATTTAATCTTCACACTATGCGACTCATATAGCCAGGGCTGGAGCACAGTTCACTGGTGTTGCACTAGCCTAACCAGAGTCCTGGGTTTATTGCTTAGTATCACATAAACAGAACGAAGAAACAAACTCATTAATTCTCACAGAGTCATAGAAGTACAGTCATTATTCTGTTTTCACAGATGTAGAACCTGGGGAACTATTAATAGTTGTCTCTAAGCTGGAACCACTACTAATAGTTGTGGCAAAGTCATACAGCTTGTAAGATACAGAGCAGAAATTCCAAATCAGAAAGTGTGCTGGATCAATGCTCTCTTAATGTTCTTTAAAATATGTCAGAATTTAAAGAGAAACTTATAGGCTCAATTTAGGCACCTATGAATAGAATAATTATTCAAAGAATAAATGAAAATAATCTATTTTTTTTAGTTTAAAGAAAAGGAATGGTCTGAGAGGTTTGTATATTTAATAATTAACTATTAAAATTGTAGGGCATAACAAAAATGTATTGTATTTAAACATTTTCTTAGAGTGTCTCAGAAGTGTTTATTGAAACTCAAAGTACTTTATAATCCCAATTTCCAGTTGAAAATTTAAGGAATATTATTTGCTCATGAGTATCTTTTGCTTGCAAAAGATAATTCCCCATTTTCATTATTTGTCAGATAATGTTAGCACTTATTGATGTTTTTTCCACAAAACACAAGAGCTCAGGTAATAGATAAATGAAACATTTTATTTTCTTTCAAAAAGTGTACATATTTCTCACTTTTTTTTATACTGTACCCTAGTATAGTATAAAATAATATATTCCTAAACTGGAATACATACTTGACATTCTTGATGCTTTTATTAAATTGAATTCTTGATTATATATACAGCTCACAATCACACTCAACTTTGGAGAATTTGTACCAGTATATGACATGAGTTAATTCTCATTTTTACCCATATCCATACCCACCCTACAACCCTCCCACCCCCTATATACATATGTTTTCTTTTTCTTTTTAAATCATATTTATTCTTTCCACTCATTATGTTCCCACACAAAATTCCCTTTGGATATTTCCTATTCTACAAAAAATATCATACATTCTAGAGCTCATTTACATCTACAGTTTCTCATACCAAAGAAAAGATATGGTATTTACATTTCTGTGACCTATTTATTTCACTTATTAGTGCTTCCTCAAGGTGTGTCCATTTGCATATAAATGACTCAAACTTGTCACTCTTTATGGCAGAGTAATACTACATTTTATTTTAAAAACACATCTTCTCGGTGTAATCTCCAGTTGATGGGCATTTGGGTTGTTTCCAAGATTGAGCTATCACAAACTGAGCTACTATGAACATGGATACACATATGTCTTTACTATATTATTCTTTACATTCTTTCAAGTATATTCCTAGCAAGGGAATAGCAGGGTCAAATGGGACCACTAATCCTAGTTTTCTGAGGAATCTCCACACTGATCTCCACAATGGTGAGATTTTTGATTCTTAAAAATCAGTATTAATTAACACAAAAATACCTTTAGTTTTCACTTATATCTTGATAATACCTAGTAACAGTTTTTTTAATTATTTGAATTTTTAACATGATGACAAAATGATTTTTCACTCAGTTCTATAACAGCTGGCTCAAAGTTAGGCCAGATGTGGTAGAAAAGAGCCAGAGGGGTTAGCAGTTTAATAAGGATAAGACAGACCCTTTCTTTTCACCTGTGTTTAACTTTTGTGGCCTGCAATTAGATTTTGGTTCATATTAGAATAAAAATACTAGTTATCTCCAAAACTAATGACATGTGTTTCCAGAAGTGAAATTATGTGCATTGATTCATGCTTCTCAAAATTACTTTTTTTACAGGTCTGCCATGCTTGTCATACCTAAAAAAGTTGACTTTTTGTATATGGGTTAAAAAATCATTAAGTGAGGTTTAAGAAGGAAATTCTGATGCAGTTTTTAAAATGTATAGAATTTTTAGTTTCCTCTGTAATGCATTTCAGAAGTAACCTGGAATACCTCAATACCTTTTATTGGTTTCTGATAGTATTTGAAACATATCTTGCCTAACTTTTCCATTTTGGAGTATTTGTGTCTCACAGGAAAATACACTAGTAGTAGTACATCTGTCAGAAAAGTACTGTATTTCATTTAACCATTTTCACACATAGAAATGAGACGCCACATTTTTCATAGTCTGGTCCATTTTTAAAGAGAATATCACAGAAAATTTTTAAAAAGACACCCAGCAATTGATCATATATTCCAGGGCCTCTATGAGTCCTTTTAATATATCTGTTCTTTTCATGCAAATGAAGAGAACAGTCCTTTACTCTTACTTAAGCAGTCCTGAACAGTTTACCAATCCCTGATATATGTGACAGTCCCTTGATTACATACTCCCTATCCTCAAATTCTGAACCAGAGTGCCTGATAACTGTACCACGGTTATCAAATAACCTGTCACCACTTATCTAGAATTTTCATAAGCAAAGATCATACTTTTTCTTGGCAGCATAAAAAAAGAAGTAACTAGTCTTTATTTTTGCCATGTTAATTAACTACTGTACATTCAGAGGAAATAGACAACTGTTAGGGAGAAATCTAACAGGTATTTTATAATTCTTTCATGAGGCTATAATAATCTTGTGATTTATAACAGAAAAACCACTGTGGACTTGTAATGTTTCTACTGAGGCAAAGGATATCAGTGTGGAAAGTACATTATACTGCAACAAGACAACACATTTGAGACCATTGTATCTTCACTCTGGATAGCATTATGACCACTGTTAAAAAGAAAAAAAAAACGACACAGTACAACCTCTTGACTTCTCATGGGGAGATAGATTTAGAATGAAGGGAAATAATCAAGACATGGTTGGGAAGAAATAGAATCAGGATGTGAATGTGTAGGCATGATAAATAACCCCCAGTGGAAACCAGAAAACATAGGAACAAAAGAATCAACCACAGTGTCTACGTAGGATCGTGAGAGTATCCAGTCTGAGTTTTACCAGCAGAGGAAGGAGTCAATAAAAGTTTGATGGATGTAAGTACCCCAAAGCTGCAAAATAGCTACTCTATAAGCTCAAAATGTGGAAAACATAAGATTTATCAGGAAGCTATCAAGGCAACCAGATACTAAGAAATGTCAATATGATGTCTGATATGTAACATTTATTAGCAAACGTATTAATTTTCATTTGCTCACATTCAGTGAATTATTATGACATCACAACATAACTTTTCTAGTAACATACATTACCTAAATCTGATTAGGATTCTTTAATGATTGTCCTACATAAGAGAAACTGAGATGCTGTAGGAAGAGGGCATTTTATATAAGTACAAAGGACTGCATATAAAGTAAGTCTAAATTTTCATTTTTTATCCTAATAATGACAAAAAGTTTGGGGGCATTTTTGCCTAAAACAAACAAACAAGATCAGTCTCTTCAAATTCCTTTCCTAAACAAGACATCCAGCTCTCCTTTTCATACACTGTAGTAGTTTTTGTTGTCTACATTTACATTGCCACACTTCTGCACACCTGGGCAAAACTGTGCCTTGTTACTATAGTTTTTCCCTGCCCTGAAAAGTTTAATTCAGTTCACTGACTTGGGTAATCAATTGTACAATTCTTACCCCAGATTATTCTTTCATTTGTTTAGCAAAAATTAACTGAGCTGCAGCTGCTACTATACATCAGACATACTACAAGACCCTAGGGTAAACAAATCATTTATAAGGGTCTTGGGCAACATTAGCCCTGTGATTAATTCCTAAAGAATCCTGATCTGTTTTCTATACTCACCATTGTCCATTTACCCTCTTAGATGCTCTGAAACTGTTTTCATTTTTACCACATTAGTCAGAACTATAGCTGTCCCAGATCCCTCACTTTTATCCCTCAACACCATAGAGTAGGACAGAAATGTGCAGTGGTACAAAAATACAAATTTCACATAGCAGATCTAGGCATAGGCTAGAACTGTGTGTATTTATGCTAAGAAGAGTGTGAATAACAGACCTAAGAAAACTGCGCCCTGCAGATCCAATGCAAGCATTGTTTCAAAGAATTAAATGCAAAAATACCTCCAATTGGTTCCTTTGGTTATTTTTATTATAATGATTGGCTGCAGAGCAACAGATTGTTTTATTTCTACTCTTTTCTAACTCCAGTGTTGTTTAATCTCATTTTCCTTGAAGTTTTTATATTTACAGGATCTTAGCTCCTTGGTTACCAGGATTAATACTAATGTTCTGTCTTAAAGTATAGTAAAGGTTTCCTTGTATTTAATTCGCTACAGTGTTTGAGGGGAAGTCTTTGTAAGTCACGTTGTGCTTTATGCCTTACCAGTACAACTACAAATTAGAAAATAGTCCAAGATCTCGGGCTTTGCACGAGATCATGAAAGACCATATATAAAGCCTCAGGCAACTGCTGAAATACTCACATTAATTGTCGAGATACAAGTTCAAGAGTCTCAGGAACATTTACTTTAAAGGTAGAAAGAACTCAAAAATCACTAAATCACTTTTAAATGTCAGGGCAAACCACTTGGTTTTACTGGAGGAAAACAGCATCCATTTGAACAGCAAGCTCCCAGTATTTAAAATGAAGTTATAGCACATGTAAGGGCAGCACCCATAAAACCCACACAGCCATTCCACTGTGGCTAGGAGCCCGGTCAGAGTGGAATTTAGGCAGCATCCCTAACAAAAACTTGCCCATCCTGTGACAGTAATTTTAGCTTCTGTAGACTTCGTTAAATGTAGTTACACATTCCTTTTTCAAATCCATGTTAAATGGACATTTTTGCCTATTCACATGAGTAGACAAACTCATGTAATGGTCTCAAGCAGCAAATAATTGTGGAAGCCAGGCAGAATGTACTAATCTGCAGTTTATCAATATGCTGTGGTGCTAAATAAATGTCCCAGTGAGTGACAATCAACTTTAACAAGGAATCAGGGATTGAGGATAAGAAGCTGAAATGGGTGAGAAAGAATAAGAATGCTCAGAGCAAATGGTATGCCTAAAAAGTAAACTTCTTCTTTTGAAGAGAGATTATGCAAAATACATCATCAAAATAGTGACTGAGGGAGCAACATGATCTATTTTAGAGGGAGTTGTTAGATATTAGGCTGCAGTTGGCTTTCACAAGGCTATTACTAAATGTAAGGAGGATAGGTTTCGCATTCCCCAAATCACATCGTTCAGTCTTTCGTTATGTTAAGCAAAGATAGCAAGAAGGTACATTCTCCTCCCTCATTACTAGACTCTTTTTTATTTCTTTCTTACTTTCTGTGTGTGTGTGTGTGTGTGTGTGTGTGTGTGTGTGTGTCCCTAGACTGGGAATCAGCTAACTAGACTGGGTCATTTTCATGAGCTTTCCTAATGCCAAGAGACACCAAATGTTAGTAGATCAAAGGGACAAAGAATTACACAGGCATTGAGCCACTTTTCTTAGGACCCTGAGTATAATGTGAGTAGTCTACTTAGTGCCAGGCCCCAAACCAAGTATTTTCTAGCAGACCTAGTCTGGTTTTCTTGGGAAGTTCTCCCTGTCGCTTTTCATAGTTTAGATAATCCACATGAACAGTCCTGATTAAATCAGTTGCCCCAGGCAATGGGCAAAAAATATAAGTGGCTTTTGGTAGAGAGAAATCCAAAAGCTCTCGCTTGCCCTCTCTCTGTCTCTGTCTTTCTGTCTCTCTGTCTCTGTCTCTCTGTCTCTTTGTTTTTCTAGTTACTCAATTTCATTTTCCTTTCCTCAAAATACTATCTAATGTAGATCTAATGCTGTTCTCTTATTTTTTTATGTGTGTTTGATTCAGGTTTCGATTTTAAATTACATGAGCAGTGTTGCTGTGCTGATTATGAAGCTTCTTGGAAAGCTGTTATCTAGGGGGTGATTGTCTGGCAATCTTATGGATGGCCAAAAAGGCATTTGTTTTTGCCTCTGATTCTTTTTAAACCAGGCAATTATTCTATCATTTAATAAAGTTTACTTCAGAATTCACTTGTAAGCTCATAAGATTTAAAAGGGAAAAAAAATCCCTAAAAATAAAAGTTAGGCTAGGCTACGCCAGGGTGGGAAATTCCATTGTGGCTAGAAGCCCATGGCAGGTAGAGTGGAATTTAATGAAGGAAACTGCTGTGTTTTTGTGTCTTTCTGTATGTTTTTCCTTTAAAACCAAGAGCTGGGCAGGCATCCCATTCGACCTGACGTGACCCGAGCAAATTGCTTCTTATATAAAAACAACTGCAAACTTTGAGAATGTGAAAATGCACTGTATCTTTCTCCGACCAAGGGAAACGAAAGCCTGAGAAACAGGACAGCCCTGTCAATACTCGTTGAGCAAAACTATCACTCAAACCTGATAAAGGGAGATTAGAACAGGCTCCCTTATGTCAGAAGGATTCATTATAAGTTAGGCTTCTTTGCCTTTTTTTTTCTTAAACACAAGTGGTAGATAAAAAATACTATTCTTAAAGGCAGATTTTCCTGTATGAAATGATAATATGCACAGCGTTTTAGTCTTTTTGTGGAACTAGCATCTTAACTTTTTTAAATGAATATTAAATTAAAAAGACAAAGAGAAGCATTTCTTTTTTTTTACCACAGTCTTGGGCAAGAAACGGAGAAGAGATTCAGGGTGTGTCCACTGATATTGCATTCAGATGTGTTGTCTTGGCTTGTGTACTGACAGATTTATTTAAAAAACAAAGTTTAAAAACGCATTGTGTGCTAGTGAAGTCACTTCATAAATCTTTTCCTTTATGAATTATTTTGATCCCAAGTCTTGTTTAAATCACTGATGGACTATTCTCCCTAAAAGAAAAATGCCTTCATTTTCAAGCAGTCAGTTCAAAAGCCAGCAACTTCCCCTGAACAGCATGCAGGGAACCGGAGGGTAGAGAAAAACAGACCACATGAGTCCGACTCTAACAGGAGGCATAATCTAGTTTAGATTTGCCGTGGTTCACTGAAGACACATGTTTAAAAATTTGGACCTAGAGTCTTTACTTTCCTAATAGATGATTTAGTTTGAAATGGTGATTCTGCTTCGGGAAAAAAGCAAACAAACGGGAACACAGCCTTTGATGCAGCTGGTCTGTCAGAAGGCGGAAGGTTAGAATTAGAATACTCTTCAAGCTGCCGCTGAATAATGAAGGGTAGGGCTTCCTCGTTGGGCAGTCACCACAGCCCCGTGGGAGTTGAGAGGACAAATATCACTGAATGTGTACAAAGACTTTAAACGTTAAGTTGATTACAAGCTGAGTGAGGAAGGTTGGATAAGACAGTGAAGGCTGACTGACCGGAAGGGCCGGAGAGTTGAGAGTGCTGCTGTAGTCACAGGGCTCCCACGGACCCTCAGCAGTTCTCAGGGTTACTGAGATAGGAAATCAGTCAGGGTCTTGAAATGACGAGCCTATGTGAAATCATTAGAGGAAGAAAGAAAAGCCGAGCAACATAGAGGAATATATGGGCACAAAGAACTTGAGATAAATTGGATGATTATCAACTGTAAGATAAGAAAGAACCTCTGTAACCAGAGTGCAATGTGCTTGTAGCTAAAGCACTTTGCTTTCTCTATTTTGTTCTCAGTACATCACCCAGACTGATGAGATATAAAAGTAAATAGTTAATACTTCTTGGTGTCTTACACCAATTTGCTATGGCAATTGGCCCGATGGAATGGTAGGTGGTTCCAGACTAAACACTAGGCAGGTTTTGCAGAAGACAAATTTGAACTTGAATTCTAAAAGGCAAGAGGGGCGGTCAGAACTGGATTGGCTGTTCCAGTCCATGATCCCAGAAGTAGTTCTTGCTCACTTGCAGCTTCAATCATTGTTCTCCCCTGATGATGCTGCAGGAAAGGTGGGGGGCAGGTTGGCGTAACACGGAAAACTCTCATTAATATGAGAGATAAGTAGAACGTGTGTAAGATGCAGACTGTTATAAAAAGTGGTGGGCGCTATATGTGAGTCTGATCTCCTTCAGGGGATGGCTGGAAGTTACTGTGGACTCTGACTCCCTGGATGACTGTGCAGATTCATGATCTGCACAATGCAATTATGATAGTTCTATTTTTTTTGATGTTGTAAAAATTATGTTACTTAGGAAACACCTGTCTTAGAATAGGCCTGAACCACAGGGAGAATGAAGTTACTGATTTTCTTTACATTTCTTTACCACACATTCTGCTCCTCTGTCATGATTGGAAATATCACATACTACTAAACTCACAAGTAAGTTCCTTAAGGTAGTTTTATTTATAAATCTATTTTTGGTTTATATTTATTATTCATTTCTATTTATATGAACATGTATTGGCCATAATTAGTAAGTAGAATACATAGTATTTCTCTATGCACTGTGAATGATTTTTTCCAGGTTAAAAATGTTTTTCCATAAGGAACATTCAGTCTACTGGGAGAAGATCTAAAGGCACTTTGATTCTAACATAATATTCCAAATGAATTTCCTAGCACAACAAAGACCTAGAAAAAAAAAATTACAACTTCAGGCTACAAGACATGAGCAAATATCTTAAATGAAAGGGAAACAAAGTTAAGGGTTTTGATTTTGCTAAATTAGAAGAATTTGGTAAAAGCTCAGACTTTGCTTAAAACCTATAAGGACTAGAAATATAGATGATGGCCAAGGGCCAAGAAATTAGGTCTAGAAAGGATAACAGAAAGGCAAGTTGCCACAGTGTCAAAATCACCAGTTAGTAATTTATGAGCAATTATCTTCTAGACTAAAAATCTTTTCCATTAGAAGAAGTTGACAGAACCAAGAATCTATGTGACTATCATACACGATGTTCAAATGTAATTCAAAAATTACCAGTCATAGATACAGAATGTACCCTTTCATATTCTTTTTAAAGCCAATGAAATATATCTCTTCATGATCCACAACTGAAATTGGCAGGCAAGGCCCCGGGGATTTAGCTCAGTGGTTCTGGCACCTGCCTCACAAGCACAAGGTCCTGAGTTGGATCCCCAGTACTAAGGAAAAAAAGCTGAAATTAGCAGGCAATAACTTTAAAACAAAAACTAAAAATATATTCATGGTCAGAATGCAAGAACAAATAAAAAAATTAGAGGAATGAAAATCATTGAAAAGAACCAAGAAGTTAAAGTATAATAACTAATTTTTTAAAAAAATCATTAAAAACACTTTTTGAAAGAGAATGGAGGTAGCAAAAGAAAATGTAATCTAGCCGGGCGTGGTGGCTCACGTCTGTAATCCCAGCACTTGGGAGGCAGAGACAGGAGGACTGCTGAGTTCAAGGCTTGCCTGGGCTACACGGTGAGCTCAGAGCCAGCCTGAACTACAAAGCGAGACCCTGTCTCAAAAAAAAAAGAAAAAATGTAATCTAAAATGAAATACAGATCAATAAAAAATAATGTAAACAAACAAAAAGGGATAAAACATTTACAGTGATCTATTATATTGATCTTTTACATTGATCTATTTTATAGTAGAATAATATAAAAATTCTAATGTGATTTGAATTTTCAGAAGGAATGAAATTATGATAAACTAAAGGTATAATATCTGAAATAAAAATAATTTGCTGGAAAGACAACACCATATTTGTACTAGTGGAGGAGAAAAATGGAACAGAAATAATATTTGAAGAAATCATAGCTGAAAATGTTGTTCAAAATTAGATGGAAAAATCAAAGAATGCCACATGAAGGTATTTTATGCAGACTTCTGAAAACTATACATACAGAAAAGAATCTCAAAACTGGTAAGAGGAGTGGGGGAATATTTTCTGTAAAGAAATAGTTAAATAAGCACCAATTCCTCATTGTAACTGAAATTCTGTTTTTAAATAGTTAAAAAGCAAAATAACTGCCAAAAAAAAAATCTGAACATATAACAACATCTCCAAGTAAGACAGTAATACTCTTTTAGTATTTCTGTAAGAAATCTCATCTAAGAAATCGAAAAAGTAGGGACTGAGGCTAAAGATAAAAAGCACAGAAGGGAAGGTGGTTTTGTGAGAACATAATGAGGGGAAAGAATAAATATGATTCCGAAAGAAAATGAAAGAGCATGTATATAAGGGGTGGGGGGTTGTGGGTGGGTAGGGATGTGGGTAAAAATGAGAATTATCTTGTGTCATATACTGGTACAAATTCCCCAATATTGTGTGTGATTGTGAGCTGTATATAAAATGTACCATTAAATAATTCAATTAAAAAAGAATGAATGAATACCACTAAAAATTTCAATTATCTAATTGTATATGAAAAATTTTTAATGTCCTTAAAAGAAAAACAGATTGATGTTTTAATTATAACATTTCATTACCTATAATACTTTCAGATATAAAAACAAACAAAAATACTACAATGAGCAGTAGCTTCAAATTATATATGTATAGTTCTTGATTTTTGTTTTTTTGGGGGGTGACAAGGTTTTGTTCTATAGTGCAGGCTAGCCTTGAATTCAGTATGCAACACAGGCTGGTCTCAAATTCATGACAGTTCTCCTCCCGCAGCCTCCTGAGTGATGGAATTAAAGGCTTGTGGCACCATGGATAAATCATATCTATATGAAGTGGTAAATATTAACTTTAAATAAACTCATACTTTAGTGAGGCTTAGCATGATCCCTAGAACAGTTATTAAAAATAACTCCAAAATGGGCCAGAGATTTAGCTCAATGGTTCTGGTGCCTGCCTACCAAGCACAAGGTCCCTGGTTTGATCCCCTGTAACCACATACAGCAATACCAGGCATGGTGACTCATGCCCACCAGCAATCAGTACCACACACCATAATGCTGGGCGTGGTGGCTCAGGCCTATAATCCCAGCACTTGGGAGGCAGAGGCAGGAGGATTGCTGAGTTTGAGGCTTGCCTGGCCTACACTGTGAGCTCAGGGCCAGCTGGAACTACAAAGCAAGACCCTGTCTTAGAAAAAGCCCTTCAAAATATAGCCAAATGTCAATAATATATTAAGATGAAATAATAAATTATCTATGTAACATTAGAAAGTGAGTAGAAAGCAAAGGAACAACAAAAAAGGAAAAATAGGAAACAAATAATGAAATGTTAAATTTAAGCCCAGCCATATCAGTTATTGTACTTAATGTAAGTGGTCTAAAAATGCTGTGGTTAGAAGACAGAAATTAGCAAACCAAAAAAAAAAAAAAAAAGCTCGATTCCACTATATGCTGTCTATAGGAATGTAGTTTAAATACAGTGACCTGGAATCTTGAGATAAAAAAAAGGTTGCAAAAATACATACAATTCAAACAACATGAAAAACCTGGATTTCCAGTATTAAAATTATACAAAGTAAACTACAAGACAATTAGTATTAAATAGGAATTTTTTAAAATTATATATGTCAAATAATTGTGAACACATATGCTATAAACATGCAAGGACAAAATGACAGAAAACAATGAAATCTACAAAAGAAAATTGTACTTTTATCATCTATATCCTAGAACATGATAGACTAAGTAGATAGAATGTCAGTAAAGATTCATTAGATACCCAAGGCACCATCAACCACGCTACCTGTTCAAATTAACTATCATTAAAAGAACACTATTATAGTGCTCGCTTTGGCAGCACATATACTAAAAGAACACTATTACAGCTTGCAAAATGGAAATTCCTTATCACCTCCATCGATTTTTTTCTTTTTTAAGTAGACCACAGTCTGAACAAAAGAATGAATTTTCTTTTTTTTAATTGAATTCTTTATTGGTACATTTTATGTACAGCTCATAATCACATTCCTCATTGGGGAATTTTTATCAGTGTGTGACATGAGTTAATTCTCATTTTTACCCATATCCCTACCCACCCTACAGCCCCCCACCCCCATATACATATGCTTTCTTTTTCTTTTTAAATCATATTCTTTCCCCTCGTTACTTTCCCCTACCACTAAAAGAATGAATTTTCAAACATAACAAGTAATTAAGATACTATAAAATGTTCCTTGACTTTAGTACAATTAAGTTAGAAATTTTAAAACTGTATATATCTAAAAAGACCACCTAGAACTTGAACATCATATTTCTCTATACCTCATGAATGAAAGGTCAAGAGAAAAATTATAAAATCTACTAACAAATTGTACAATGTAAGGAAATTTATAGAATGAGATATATGAAATGACATTTTGAAACAATGAAATAGGTTAAACTGAGGCTTAATTGGAATTTAGAGCTTCTAATCCTAAATTAGGAAAAGAAGAAAATTTAAAATCAGTGTTGTAAGTTTCCACATCAAGAAAATAAAAAATATGATGTAAACCTCAAAAAAGTAGATAGAAGAAAATAATAAAGGAGAAATTCATGAATTGAAAAGGAATCATTAAAAAACATTAACAAGAACAAAACTTGAATATTTTAGTTTAATAAACAATAAATCTCTAAAAAATGATCAAGAAATTACCAATATTAGTAATGAAAAATTATGATTATAATTCAGTTAATGGAAACAGAGTATTATGAAAACTTCCATGGTGTTAATCTCAGAAACTTTGGTGAAATAAATTCCTTTACAAACATGTTACTAAAACTTACAGTAAACACAGAAAATCTAAATTTATCTATATTGTATAAAATAATTGAATTTGTTATAAAAAATATCCCTAAGAAACTACCCCAGAGCCAGATAGGAGAATTTTATAAGTCATTTTAGGAGAAAATAATATTAATCTTACATCATCATTTTCAGAAAATACAGAAAATGAAAAGACTTTTTTTACTTGTTGCATTAAATCATCATAATCTTATTAGCAAAATCTGGCAAATATTACAAGGAAAGAAAATCATAGGTCAGAATCTTTGAAGGATCTAGGCAAAATAATCTTTAAAAAATATTAGCAGATTGGGCCGGAGGGTTAGCTCAGTGGTTCCAGCACCTGCCTCGCAAGCGCAAGGTCCTAAGTTTGATCCCCGGTAACCACATATAATGCTGGGCGTGGAGACACGCCCACCAACAATCAACGCCGCATAGCACAATGCTGGACGTGGTGGCTCACGCCTGTAATCCCAGCACTCCGGAGGCAGAAACAGGAGGATTGCTGAGTTCGCAGCGGCTTGCCTGGGCACCATAGTGAGCTCAGGGCCAGCCTGAACTGTTACAAAGCAAGACCCTGTCTCAAAAAGCAAAAAAAAAAAGCAGATAAACTCACCAATACATAAAAAAGAGAAATACCCCAAGATCAAGAGTTATTTATCTCGACTACAAATGTAGTTTATTATTTGACTATAAGTAAATAGAAATTCAACATATTACTAGAATAAAAGAAAAATATGATCTTAATAATTAAAGAAAACATTTTTAAAAATTTAAGAAGTGCTCAAAAATTTTCAGAAAATTAGGATAGGAACTAATGCAATCTTCAGTCTGATTGAAACCTTTAAATATCATACTTGATAAAACTAATGCTTTCCTAATAAGATAATAAATAAATAAATAATGAACCAAAGATATCTATTCTTTTGATTTTTCTTCAGTATGGCTCTAAAAGTCCTAGTAAGTGGACTAAGACAAGGTAGATAATGATATAAATATAGGAAAGGATATACAAACAATTACCAAAGCTAGTAAATACATTTCAAAAGAGTATTATATTAGTGATGAATGGTTTAAAAATGAATAAGTAATTCCCAGTCACATAAAAAATATAATTTACTTAATAATAACTTTAATAAAAATGTGAAATACTTCAACATTCAAAATTAAACAGGACTTAGAAAAATATCACTGATCATAGAGAACTCAATATTTTAAGGAATTATTTCTCCCTACATTGATCTATAGATTCAACACAATTCCTGTCACAATCTCAATATTTTTCTCTAATTTTTAGAGAAATTCTTAAGTTGATTTTAAAATTTATATATAAGTAGGTAGAAAGTTGAAACAAAGTTCCAGGACTTACACCACTTAATTTCACGATTGCATGTAAATATTGTAAATATACAGTAGGAACAGCATAATACAAATTCTCACAGGTTTTCACCCTAAAACTAGGCCACTGTAGCAGAATAGAGTCAAAAGAGCAAACCCAAATATACAGCTAATTGATATAAACACAGATGTCGGAGTAATTTAATAGGGAAAAGAAAAATATTTCCAACAAATTGTGCTGAAATAACTAGGTAAACATAAAGAAAAAACTGAAGTATGATCTTTATCTTAGATTACACCTTAAAATAATTTGATTGATATTGGATACCAATGCATGATTAAGACCATATTCTATAAGGATACAAAAAAAGAGGAAAGAAATTCAAGCCCTTGGAAGAGGGAAAGATTGCACAATATGCAGAATGCCTTAAACATAAAAGAAAAAAATTTGATGTCAGATTGTATCCAGATTCTAGGTTTTTTGTTTATCAGTACATCCTAAAGAAAATTAAAAAGCAAGCAAAAGACCAGGCACAGTATTTTCATTCCATGTTCATGTATTCATGTACAGAATATGAAAGGAATGCCTACAGTTGATTTACAAATAGAATACTTAATTTCAAAATAGGCAGACACTGGACACTTCACAATTCAAAGTCCAAGAGTGGCTAAATGAGCCATGGAAAGGTACTCAGCATCATTAGACATCAGAAACACTCAAGATAAACCTGCAGAGTTACCATATTTCATATTTCATAGATTGATATAAGTGAAAATGACACATTCAAGTGTTGGCAAAGGTAAAGAATTATTGGAACTCTCTTACATTTGCTGCCAGAGATATGAAGTAGTACAAGTTAAACAGGTACCTACCTTATGATGTGGTGATTATATTTCTAGGTATATATTTTCCAAGACCATATGAAAAATATGCTCTCACAAAGACTTGTTTAGGAATATTTTAATGACTTTTTTCATGATTTCCTAAAGTTGAAAACACTCAGAATATCATATAGATAGCAATGTAATTGAAGTTTGTAAATGTGGAAAAAAAAAAGCCAAGACACCAAAGATATTGGTGAGTCCATTTATATAAAAGGAAAACTCATCTATGAGGATAAAAATCAGAATATTAGTTGTTTATAAAATGGCAGAATTAAATGGAGGAGATAGTGAAGAATTTCTGTGCCTCTTAGGATAGTGGCTATATGAATACATATGTTTGTCAAAATTGTTTATATCGGAAGCCTTATGTAACTTTTAAAAATAAAAGCAAAAACAAATGGGATTATATCAAGCTATAAAATTTTTCCACAGCAAAGCAAACAAACAACAGAGTAAAGAGATACCCTAAAGACTGAGAAGAAATATTTTCAAAATATATGTCTCACTAAGGATTAATATCCAGAATGTATGAGAAACAACAAGAACTCAATAGCAGAAGGACAATCCAATTTACAAACGTGCAAGCGATGAACATTAATCAAATAAGACACAAAATGACCAACCATATCTTTTGAGACACAGTGCCTGACACCCACAACGTGAACAGGATGGGTTTAGTTTGGCTAACAGTTTGGGGAATTCAATCCACAATCTGCTGACTTGAAAGCAGGAACCTCACGGTGGAAAGGCATGGTGGAGTGAAGATGTTAGTTAGTTTCATCTAGAATCCAAACCGGGGGACAGTGCCAGAGAGAAAGATGTTAGGGACCAAATATACACCCCAGAGATAATCTCCACTGAACCATTGGTTTATCCAAGAACGAATCAAATGTCACTATACCTTCCAGGCCACACTACACGTCAGGAAAATGCAAATCCAAACCATGGCATGATACCACCTCAATCCAATAGGAATAGCTGCTTTTAAAAAAATAAATCATAACAAGTGTTCTAAAGATGTAAAAATAAACACTTCCAAATTAGTAGAGCTATCATGGAAAACAAATGGGAAGGTTTTTTTTAATTAAGAAAAGCACTACTAGATATAGGAATACTCCTATTACTGCACTTATATCCAAATCAAATGAAATCAGTATGTTGAGATACCTGCAGTCCTATGTTTATTGCAGTGTTATTTATAATAGCCAAGAAACATAGAAACTGTCTTAAGTTCTATGAGCTGATGAACACATAAAGAAAATATGGTAAATATACACAACAGAACACTATCCAGCCATAAAAAATAAAAAATAATGAAATCTTGTTATGACAAATTGTTTGGAACTGCAAAACATTAAATCAAATAAGCCAGGTGTAGAAAGACAAATATTACATGATCTTACCCCTCAACTTTCAGCACCAAAATAGTGAATATCTCAAGATATGCTTACACTGATTTAAACATTGGAGAATGTATTATATATCAGAACATCATTTGGTGCTTCATATATATGTGCATTTTTCAACGTGTAAATAAAATTTGTGAATTTGGCTGAATTCAAGTGTTACCTCTCTTCTAAAATGCACATGTTTGAACCTAATCAGTTCTCATTTGAAATGCTCCATCCATTTTTCTAGCAGCTTCCCTGGACCTTGTTCTAATTAACCTTCAAAACTGTGTTAAAATATTTTGTCTTGCCTATGTTCTGATTCCAAGAGATGTAACACAATGTAAATTGTCAGAATTTAGAAGTCAGGGAATAGTCGGTGTGAGAGAAAGAACTCATGAACAAAGCCCGGAGATGGCCTTGGATAAATGTTGCTGCTTTCAGCAAGTTTCCACAAGTTGTCTTTTGTGAATGATACTGTTTTCTAAATATGCTTCACTTCTTGAGCAAGAGAAGGAAAAAGGTGCCCTTCACATTTACTTTTTCCTTTGATCAGTTTGGAAAGTTAATACCAAGCCTTAGCTCAAAACCTTCAAAAAATGTTAAGATTTTTAAATTTTTTTCCTTCACCTCCTTTCTACCATCCAACCAATGGCTCTGTTTATTCCCTTGCTTTTGCTATATTTTTAGTCTTAGCCAAAGAAAAGAATAATTGAATATTCAAGGCTGAAAATAAATCAGATTTCAGTTTGTCTCCAAATGTAAGCTTACTTCTTTTCTGTTTTAACTGTGAAGCTGATGTTCTCACAGTATTATCATCAGACTGAGAATTTTACTTTAGCTAAAACACTTTTTTTTGTTTGTAGCTTATTTAGGTGCCATGAGGTCTTGTCTTATTTTATTCCTCACTACCAACCCCCACAGTATTGTCCAAATCTAACTGTAATGAATCCTTTCATTCTTAGTGAATATTCATTAAACCACTTAATACCTGAATTATGAAATGTAGACACAAGCACATTAACCTGGCTGAGTTATTTCCTTTCTTGTTTTTTAAAAACGTATTTTAGTCCAGTCTATCAACACCAGATGGCAACTATGTTTTGATACACTGCATATTTACCAAGTCATGTGGCATGCTTTTGAAATATTTTTATACCCTTTCCATCAAACGAGCTGACTCATCCTTCATTTATTCCTGATTTTATCAAGTTGCAGTTTTAGAAATTTGACCTCAGCTTTATCAAAATGATAAATGGTGTTTTCAAATGATGCATCAAAAGTTCTGAAGGCTGACTACATCTTACATTTTATGTATATTGTTTAATGTTTTAAATATTAATAATGTGCTAACTTCCCTCATATATTTTAGTAAAACTTGACTCCAACTACACAATTATGTTGGGAAAGAAGATTATATTTCTGTATAGGAAGCTTTGGGATATTTAATAAATTAAAAGTGTCAATATTAAAAGTAACTTAAAATGGAAATAACAGCTGAGCACATGATATTTTTATTCAAGGCCTACAGAAACAGCCGTCTCAAATAAGAGTAGACAACACAATGGAGACTAAAAGACTGTCAGAATACTGATTCTCATTCATGGTTTTTGTTTTTGTTTTTTATGGGAATATGCATTTGTGGGAACAACTTGCAGTATATTTTCTGTAAACAGATGCTAGTATTTCTGAGTCTAGTAATATGAAAAATGAGAAGAAAGTCTTGACAGCTGGAAGTACATGCACTGAGAAATGTGAGCAGAGACCACTGCATATTTTAAGAACTATTCCTGCCCTATTGGTCCCTAAAGACTATTTTCTGTTATTATTTAAGTTTTTATGGCTGTTAGTCAATGATTTTTCAAAAACAGTATGGCATACTATGCATCATGAGAAATTAAGAATCAGTGCTTTGTAAAAAAGAGTGGGATTTTTGTAAATATTTTTTCAAGATTATTACAGTTTTTCTTTTTTAAAAACAGATGTTGAGGATATTTGGAGAGATTCAAGCAGAGAAACATGAAAAGACTATTCAGTTTTTCCAAAAGTCGCCCATTGGTATCCTAATTTATCTTATTGTCTAGCTTCTTTGTGTGATTAAAATTGGTTTTGTCTGTGCATGTGACACAGTTTGTGTGGGATCTCATATGAAAGAGGCTCTCAAAAGTTCTGCCTGCAGAATTAATGCTTTAGTACATGTAAGCCCTGAGCATAGTGCCGAACAGAGTGTATCCTATTGCTGTTGCTTCTTCTGTTGTTAATACTGCTCCTAAAAGAAAATCTCCAGTAAAACTTCAGAAGCTATATAATTTAGCCTCTCCTCCTATGCAGAATTTAGTAGTGTATAATTGAATAAAATAAATTTAAACTAATCCATTGCCATGAAAAGACACATTGTAGACTAAAATACAACCCACAACACTGAATTTATCAAGGACTAGGTCCAATTTTTTAGATGATGAGGAATTTGAGGTCAAGTGAATTTTATCCCTGTGACACATATGGAATTTCTTCTTCTGCATACTTTGCCAGTTTGTTCACCTATATGACTCTCTAAAACAGGAAACACATACCAATCAAGTATCCCTGTGAGTCACAAAGCAGATTTGAGTCCATTATACACCCTTTTAAATTTTGCACCTCTGCACTACTGTTAGCTGTTCCTTTAGAAAAGAATCTCTTGGAATTTCACATTCTGTTATTAGGAAGATCAGAAAATTTTCTACTGGCCCTTTCACTTTCAGTAGTCTTTTTTGTACATAATCAGCTTCTCAAGAACTGAAATTACTGGAGCTTATTCTTCATTATTTTGTTTCTTTTTTCAACTTGCATTTTTAGAAGTTTGATTTTAACTTTATCAAAACAATAAATAATTTTCAGAATGATGCAACACAAGTTTTGAAGGCTGACCACCTCTTACATCTTAGATACATTGTTTAGTATTGTAAATATTAATAATGTATTAATTGACCTCATATATTTTAAAGAATCCTCAATCCAACTTGAAAAATGCACTTGAATGTCTCTTTCAGATGATTATCCAACTGAATAAAAAATTCAGAAAATTGAAGTCAGACATAGACTGGCAAAGCTAAACTTTTTAAACTTCAAATGTAATAATCGTTTCACTTAGTAACATTGGTCAACTGCTTAAAGTTGAATTGCTTTTGAGTCGATAAATAATTTTGTGCCTACTGATGAGCCAAAAGAGTAGAAGCTAAAATAAATCACTATATTTGTTTTAGGAAACAACATTTTCTACATCTGTATTGGTTGAGTTTGTTGCCTTTGGAGTTATTAATGATAATCCCCTGACCATGTCAATGATTTTCCTATGCTATTTTGAACTTTGAAATACATTGGTCCAAATTCCAGAAAGCTAATATGTTTTGTTTTGGTAAATCTTCTGTGTATTTTAGATAAAATTTCATTCCTCTAGTAGGCTGTTATACTTTGGGGATATTTTTTAAAATTTATCCAATGCTATCTTTTAGAGGGCAGCCTATCATGTATAATGTAACATTATTTTACATACAAATTAGTAAAGTGGTTGTTAGCAGTACACTTTTATAAATAACACTTTCTAAATTGAAGATGTTACAATTCTGTTATGTCAGTGCTCTAGAAGCCTGGATATGGACAATTTTCCTTTAACAAGGAAATATCATCACCTCTCATTTATCTAATAGGACTTACCTCAACACATCTTTGCAAATATTAATTGTTAAAGCTTGTACAGCATGCTTTGCAAAAGGTATTACACATTAAGTGCTCAATAAAAGGTTCATTATATGTAGTATTCTTAAAGATAATCTTGATACTAAAATAATAAAACAGTCAGTATGATTAGTATGTTGTCTATTATGTAATAAATAATGTTAATTTTAATTACTAATAGGTTCTTCAATACATTTTAATTTAAGACAGTAGTGAAAGAAATGTCAAAACAAACTGAAAGCCACGATTCAAGTAACTAGTCAAAATATAACACAAAATGTGTTAAATATAAATACATGTCATTGAAATTTACACAGGAAGTACATCCTTCTTTTCATCTTTTGATAAGTAAAATGTAAGTAAAAACACGTTCTATAATGTGAGGAAAATAGCTAGCCATAAAATGTCTTAAATGTTAACCTTAATAATAATCTAGTATTATTTTATTTTTACTTCTAATCCTTAGTTACTTTCAAGTGGTAGAAGTTAGACATTAATCTTTCTTCCACTCCTTAAAATTTAATCCAATAGCAAATAAAGTCATGTCAACAAAGTACAAACTAGTTAGTTATCAAATGATTATGACGGACAGTGAATGCCTCAAAATTGAACGTCTTTCCTTTCTTTCACATAACATCACAATTACTAGTACAGTCTAGCTTCCAGAGATATGTTTACTTAGTACTTATGTTGTACATGTAGCATAGGTTTCATAGATAATCACCATTTCATAGATGACTAAATTGAGGTTTAAATCATTTACTACCTGGCTCAAGGTCCCACCAGTAATAACTAGTGATGTTTGATTCTCACTTGATGGCCAGCCGATCGTAAACCCATGATTTTCCCAGTGTGTCACATTGTTTCTTTCAGTAGGACTAAGTCATTTTCTAAAAAGTTTTCCAGAAGTTTAACTTCAGTTTGGACTTTTGCGACCTCTACTCTGCCGCCTAGAGCTTCCTGTTCTAAGGTCTGTTATATGGAAGAAGATCTATAGAGACAGATTACATGAAGAAAGTGAAAATAGAAGAGAGGAACGGTGAACATTCCTTACTGGCTTTTTCTCCATAACTCTTACCTTTGTAGCCAAGAGGAAAAATGTGAAAGTTCTCTCTTCCTGGGAAGTTAAATCTACCTTGACAGGCTCCTTCAAGTCAGTAGTTAACTAGCAACTCTGATGTAGAATTCTGAGTCACTTATTTTTTTTTTCTTTCTGAAGGTAATTCTTAATAGTTCCTTCTACTTCATCTATATATTTTACTGTGTTTTTTTTTATCTCCCAGTGTTTTACAGGTTCCCTTAGAAATACCCTTAGCAACTGCCTTTTCATACAAACTGCCTGGGAAAGTTTAAGTGAATCAAATCCCTTGTACCTGAACAAAATAGAGCTTTTGAATAGAAATTTAATAGCAAATTAGATTGGCATCATTATAGGGAAAAAAATGAAACTTGTTTTTAAATGTATAGTAGAACAGTCTGATTTCACTATGCATAAGTTCAGAGAGGGATTCGAAGAAGCTTGTTTTACACCATATCTTGCTTCGGCTAAGTCCTATCAGTTCAGCAACAGTCTCGAAACTTGATCTCTGCTGACCATAGTAGTTGTATATTGCTTTACACTTAGCATACTGCAAATGTTTTCTCTAGGTAAGTTTTCATTAAGAGGAAGGACTCTGTTCCTTTTCCAACTACAAGTTCTAGTACCAAAGAAAAAATGTTCCTTTCATTCTTTTTTACTACAACTTCTACTTTTTTTACAAACTTCTATGTAAATGTCTTCCAAACTTCTTCCACCCATCTTCACTCTGCTGACAGAGGACATCAAGAAAAAATTCCCCTTGGTACTCTCTTTTTCACTCCCAGACTCTTCATTTTTTCATTTAGTCTCATCCTTCTGTAAAAGTTTTTTGAAAACTGAGAAACTTAAGAAAATATATTTTGTAAATATTTATGCTCTTTTTTAAAATAAAGGGCCTTTGTCAATGAGTAAAGATACAGAGGTGATTGTATTCTATTAGTATTTACTATTCTTTTCCATGATTTTGCTAAATCTCTACATTCGTTTCTAAATTTTTCCATGCTTTGGACTTTCCATGCCATTACTGAGGACTCTATTTGATATATTTTTCTTTTTCCTCTGTTCCACAATGCCACATAATTTATTCAGTGAAGAAATGATAATGAAATATGTCTTGTTCTACAGATAGATTTGTACAACATCCTTTGTAGTTGTAGACAGAGGAAACTGTTATGTCTAGTGAAATTGCTTAGTATAGCCAAATGGTTAAAAAAATTATCAATTAATGGATAAAATTAATTTGGCTTTTCTATAATGAAAGCCTACTTATATCATAAGTCTACTTAGTTTAAGTAGTCACATAACATCTCCATGACTCAATATCTCTTACTGAGGCACTGGATAGAAATATAATAATATGAAAACAAACCAACTTTAACCTTGAACAGTACTGTGCATTGTAAACTAATGCCAACAAAAATAACATCAGAAAACAATATGGTGGAACTATAGTTTAAGCTGTAATTATCTCTGGAATTAATAAATTAGGCCCATTTCCAGATAGTGATATCAAGACAAAAGAATATAGTATTTGAGTGACTGGGAAGAAGGTAAGAAGTGAGGCTGGAGTTCCTTACTATCTTCCTATATTATTAACTACATTCACCAGAGATATTTTAGATTATAGACATACTATTTGGACAAGGATATTCAATAAACACATATTAGAATTATTCTTTAATTCATCTATATTTGAGAACAGTCAGTAACAAAGAAAAGTTCTTTAATATGTACACCAAAATATGTGAATTCTTAGAACAATGGATGAGCTTCAGTATTTATTCACCAGAGTACTCTTCCACAGTGAATTTTTCTAAACACTAACATTTTATTTTTATACGGAAAGCTCTTTCTGTACTCTCATTTGTGTTTGAGCTTTGTAATATTCACTTCAAAAAACATCTGACGGGTTCTCAGATGTGTGTGTCAGAAAGTATCATAATGAATGTATCGGGTATATTGTATGCTGCTGGATCTCCATTACCCTGAAGGAATTTTTAATTTTCTAAATTAATCTTGTGGGTTCTTTAATTTCCAGGGCTAATAATTCATTTGTACTGTATTCTACCCACAACTACATAATGTTGTGAGTGAAGGGGCTCGGTAAGACCACCTTTATGATTTATTTCCGCCTTGAAAACATCAGTGTTTAGACACAAAGTAAGTAAACTACAGTGAAAGGCAGCAATAGGAAAAAATCTTAAATAACAATACAATATTATGTAAAATAATGATGTTTCAAAATATTAAATATGACATAACTTTTTATAAGTTAAAAGCAATTCAAATATACATGCATACAAAATAATACACAATATATGAATACATTTATAAACATACAAACACAAATTTAAGATTATTCATAGATGTGATAAAACTGCATGAAAAGGAAGAATAAGTAATAAGAATCAGAATCAGAATTATTTTTAGGGAGTAAAAGGAAGAATATAAGATGTAATAAACTATATATATAGATGTAGATTATTATAAAGCTCCCAGGTCTTGTTTTAGGGAATTTGGGGTTTTCTTGGTGTTGGTTACTTTATTAAAAAACAACTAACTTAATGAGTAAAAGTGAACCAAGAAAGGACTGGTAATGCATGTACAACTAATAATGAATACATAAAGATATGATTAGTCCAATTTGGTGAACCTGAAGTCCTAACATGAACAAGATAGCCTCACCCACTACATTAGTTACCATTTTAGTCACTCTTCTTATTGCTAAGTCACAATCACTAACACCCACAATTTAAAAGAGGACAGATTTTGTTTGGAATTCTCACAATTTCAGAGGCCTACTCCTTGCATGGTTGGCAGTGTGGTGGAAGGGCTCGCTCACCTTATGGAGACCAAGAACCAAAGAAGGGAGGAGACTGGGAGGGGCTAAACCAGTCCAGTCATGTCTCCAGGGACTCATGTCATCTAACCAGACCCCACCTTCAAACAGCAAGTCAGCTGCAGTCTGTGACTCTTATCGCCTTGCAAAAGCACCATCTATAAATTCATGAGGCTTTTCAGGAATATTCTTGATCTAAACCATAGTAACTATCTATTGTAATAAAATTTATCTCAAAATTAAGTGATTTAAGCATGTGCTATGTATTATTCCCTTAGAAATCACACATCCAGCTGGGCATGGTGGCTCACGCCTGTAATCCCAGCACTCAGGAGGCAGAGACAGGAGGATTGCTGAGTTTGAGGCTTGCCTGGGTTACACAGTGAGCTCAGGGCCAGTCTGAACTACAAAGCGAGACCCTGTCTCAAAAAAAAAAAAAAAAAATCACACATCCTTAGGAATTCAGGAGCGTTTTGATGGTGTGGTTTGTTGTCACAGTGGAGATGTCAGTAGGCTCACAGATATGTGAAGACTTAGGGTGTTAGACTCCCCCGGAATTACTGATCCACACAGTAAAGGCTTCTCTAACTTGGTATGAGGATCAACACAAGGTCACTTGTGCCATAACCACTGGCCACACAGACCAGCTGTGGAATCTAAGGGTATGAATGCCAGGAGACAGATGTCATTGTGGGTCACCTTGAAATCTGGTAGCAGCACACACACACACACACACACAAACACACCCACACCTCTGACTTGATTTAGGTTTTTAATTTACTGTAACTCTTTAAATTCCAAATATCTCTCCCTTTTTGTTCTTGGTTGCATTGGCAAATGTGTTTGCTCTAGAGTTGGATCAGAAAGAAATAAAATTCTGTTTTTGATCTAATGATATACAAGCATTCTAATTTCAGGGTTTTCATTTACTTTTTTATAAACAATATATTAGTTTGTGCATATGCTTTCAATTTTGATGTGCTCTTTTGATTTTTGTTTTTGTTTTCTAATTCTATGGTCTCATTTTTTTTTTTACCTTCCAGGTTTCATCTTTTATTACATGTCTTTGGAATTATTAGTCATTGTGTTACTATCATGGAGTTTTCCAAAATAAATTAATTTGCATAATTGTTTATTAATTAACATAATTTAAAATTTTTCTATTGTGTCCAGATGGTCAGTTGTGCACTCAACAAATATTTCAAGAAGCAGAAGTAGAAAGAAATAGTAACAAATATGGGTAGAGAAAGAAAGATGAATGTTATAAGTACAGGTAGGGGAAAAACAAAGAAATCAGATTAAGTTGAAAGGATTATCATTTGTTTCAAAACATCCTTATACAAAGTATGATAAAAATACATGATCAAAGTATAATAAAAATACATGTCTACTGTAGACAGTAGACAAAGAAACCTTTGAAAATGGCAAAATAAAATTACTTGTTTTGTCCAGCGGTGTCGGGGGTTTATTACAGTAAAGGTAAATTCTATTAGTTTTCCTTAAAATAGTCACTTTTGCTTTGAACATCTCATCCCATAGTTATTATCCCAATAGTTCTTGCCACTTTTTTAATCAGTTCTGGCAGTCCTTTCTCCTGTTTTAGCTGTGCTGTCATGGCTTTTTGATGTCCTAAGTTGATTCAAAGATTTACCTTTTGTGGTCATTTTGACTTTGACTGGAAGAGCCAGGAATCACTTGGTACCAGATCCAGTGAATAAGGTAGAGGAGGACACACGATAATATTTTTATGAACCTGCTTTTCTGCTGGGTGGCACTTAGCAGCAGCACTCACTGTATTTTTAATCATACCTTATAAAAACTCCTATGAAAGAATTTATAGAACTAGTTCAGAAAGTGGCAAGAATATTGGGATAAGTATATTCCAAGCAAGAGGATGTATTTTAAGGGGAATTAATGACTGTGTCTTTTCCTATATTTGCTTTTGAATTTTTTAAAATGTTAATGAAATACAGTAGATATTGATGAAGAAAATATAAAAAAAACACTCAAATTGAAACATTGGGTGTATGTTTTTATTATCCTTTGTATTTGAAATAGCTGTACTTCAGCCATGCTGATTAGCTCACTGTTGCATTCAAAAGTCCAACTGAGAATCATGTATCTGATCTCCAAGGAAAGGCTTTATGAAATATCAATACCTCTGGAAGAACTTTTCACTCTTCTTAGACATGAAATGTCTTAAAATAATGGTTCACTGACCTAATATGTGATCTAAATAAATATTTAAGAATAAAGTAAACTTGCTTAGTACTTACAAAGTACTTACAAAGTTGCCAGGAACTGAACATTAGCCACTCAAACAATACATTTCCCATCCCTTCATTACCTGACAAAATGCATTCAAATGAATTAACTGCAAAGAGATCAATTGACTATAAAGAATATGTTGCATAACACGTGCTGTCCCTTTTTGTCCTATATTGGTTGCCAACACACATCTACAAGAAAGATTTTGATAAGAGGGTCTCTATTTTTCCTTATTAGAATTCACTTTGTTAACAATAGAAAAGGAAGAAAATTATTTAGAACAAGAAGCCATGAGCACCATAAAATAGCACACAGAGAATTAAGGAAAATTTTTCAGTCTCAAAGGAGGAACACTATTGAAAGAATATGCTTGTTCCAACCATGTGTTTTCATCTAATAGTTTACAAATGTATCCAATCACATAAAAACTAATATTAGGCTTTTTGACAGAAAAGATGACCCCTTTTCTTAACAGTGAAGAGTTTAGTATATTTATTTGTAACATGATAAGAGAGGTGATATGCAGCTTAGGTCAACTAAAGTCTTATTCAGATTTTGCAAACTTTTAACTTTTATTGTTTTTCTATAGATGCATAATAATTGTGCCTACTTATGGGGTACAATGTGATGTTTCAGTACATGTGTACATTGTATAATGATTAAATCAGCAACTTTTTAATATCGGGTCTTATGCACTAAGATACATAAACAAATATTGTGTGTTCCAAGGCTATTCTGTAATCTTTGAGGTGAATAACTAGTGAGACAATGAAAAAGGTCTAGAGCGCCTTCATTTCTTTTTACTTAAATTAATCACTTGAGCTTCCAACTGAGAGGTCGAACCAGATGAGTATTAGAATCCAAGGTCACTGAGTTATAGTTCTGGAAATTAACTACAAAGTTTTCCAGAAAAGAGTAAGCTCAATTAACTTGTTATGGCTAAATATTTAAACATGTGACATTTGTGGGCTTTCAAACTTGTTTTGATCTCAGCTAGACATTAACAGTCAGGAAAAGTACTCATTTTGTGGTACTCCAATTACTGCCACTCTTCCTAGACAAAACTTCAAAATATCAGTATACTCTTTATTTCCCATATATGAAGTCTTTTCACTACTACCCAGACCCCATTCCATGAAAATTTCCCTTTTTTCCACCCAGAGCTATTTGTTCATTCCTAGATTGCCGATATCAGTTAAGTGTTGATCATATTCTAGAACATCAAAGTAATTAACAATAAGGTGTGAATGAGCTTTACAGGTTCACAAGGTAAATTTGCATTTTAAAGAGGGGCTTATTAAACACAAATGAACTTCTAATAGATGGAATGTGTGAGAGAGGTTTGTTTTTTTTTTTTTTTCCTGCAAGGGATGAGAGAAGATTTTTAGTGCTCTTTTCCAGCCCTGAAGTATCAAATACAGTCTGGATAGCATTGCCTTCTCCTCTTCCCTGCTGTCCCCGCCCCTGTTTAATCCTACCACCATTCCAAGTAAATTGTATTTCAAATTGAGAATCATCAATAAAAGAAAATTCATAGAATCTTATACAAGATTCTATAATCTTCAAGTCTTCAGTCTAGGGCCTTAAGGGTAGTCCATTTAATAGAAATTTCATGCATGCAGACCTAACTTTTTTATCTGCTTAATTATTTGGATGAAGGATAATTCATGAGAACTTTTCTTCCTCCTGTCTCTGCCTCCCCAGTGCTGGGATTACAGGCATGAGCCACCACGCCCGGCATTGTGGTATGAGGTGTTGATTGTTGGTGGGCGTGAGTCTCCACGCCCAGCATTATATGTGGTTACCGGGGATCGAACTCAGGACCTTGCACTTGCGAGGCAGGCGCCGGAACCACTGAGCTAACCCTCCGGCCCCAAGAACTTTTCTTAAACAATGAAAAAAGTCAGATTCTTAAAATTAATGGTTGAATTCATATGGAGGAAAAAATAAAAACATCTTCCATATACTTTTGATGTAAATGGGCAATTTTGTTCTAACCAAAGAATATAGAATTTCAAGGAAAAATATTAAAAGCAAGAAAACATGATCCAAAAGAATATGTCTGCTTTTTACACTGCTTTTTAGCTCTGAAATCTGTTTTTATAATGTGACTAGTAAATAGAAAAACTTTCTGACCTAAAAATGAGTCTTTTTCCTACTACTCTTCCCTTCAACTTTTCCTTTCCTCCTGGGGAAATGCTATCTATAGCTGGAACCTATAACGTTATTAACAAAAATTTTCATTCAGTTTTTATTACAGAAATTTCTTTTTTACAGAAGTTGATTGATACTTGCTATTTTAATTTTTTGACAAAATTCTCGTAATTTTTATTTCTACTTTTCTTCCTCTGGCCCTAGCACACAAGAATTGTACATTGTCCTCACAAGATCTTGCAGGCTGCCAATCTGTACAGGCAGAGTATCACTCAAAAATGTGGTGGATCTGTCAGAATAATGGTACAGTGAAGAAAATCCTCCTCCCACATGCTTGGGTAAAATTTTCCAGTCCACACAAGTGTCCAAAAACTAAAAAGGAAAAAGTTGTCTTTACTCAATGAAATAACAGTAACTTTAGTAGCTTTTCATACATACACACACACACACACACACACACACACACACACACACACACACATATATATGGTTGTTCTAGTTTTTAAAATATCCTTAAGGGCATTTTAGAAGGAAGTAAAAATACTGATATTCACAAAAATTATATAAATTTGCTAACCAAGTAAATACTGGAATTAGAAATTAAACCCAAAACTTAAAATTTTCATTTAAAATCTTATATGTTTTCCATTAGAGCAAAATTCAAGAGTAAACATAACTCCTTGTATAAAATTAGACTAAAAATAATACCACCCACAATTAGAAATCTTAGTTCATAGAATGATTTTCTAAAAATTATTATCATATGAAATTTTACATGGCAAGATCCCTCTGGTTAAAGTACTGATATTAAAGTAATAAAATTTTATCTCATTTTTTTTCTTTTCAGAAGCTAACCAATATTGGCTTTTCAAATTTTCTCTAAAAAGGTTATCATTGTAAATGATGTTATAAATAACTCCAGTTGAGCTTTTATTATCATCTAAATAGGCTTTATTTTAAGAATAAATGTGCTTCCTCTTAATAATTGAATGGGAAATGGTAGTTGATACTGAAAGTATCCTGGATAAAAAGAATGTGATCACCCAACATCAAAACACGTAATTCTGACTCTGACATTATTACTGTTTTGAATGAATAACATCAGCAGAATGAAAAACCCATATCTGTTACCTATAACATGTCTTGATTCCACAGTTGCTTTTAAGCTGGATCATAAGCATTGTGAACACTATTGAGTTCTTTGGGCCTCATGCTTTGCCCAAAAGATAGAACGCCAGGGCATCTGTTTGAGACAAAACCAGAAAGAAGAGTGCCACCTGCTGAGACTCAAACCCCAAGTTTTGTTTTATCTTGTTTTTGCTCTTTGTTTTACACAATTTGCTAGTTGAGGTCTCCCATCCAAACTCAACTACAAACAACCCATTCATTCAGCCCAAAAGACACATTGTAAATTGTATCCCATAATGCACCTCCGTGCCTTCATAGGGGTCTAAGAGATAAACATTAAACCAGCTCATAACTGACCAATAGTTGATAATGGAAGGCTCTTAGATTAGTAGTGGATAAGAGAAATAAACTGCTAAAAATTAATTTTAATACCTCAAAGATAAATTTGACAATGTGGGACTGTGATTAATCTTAGAATAATCTCATATCGCACAAAAAAATCCTTTTGAAAACAGACACTGTTTATGAGAACATATTGCTATGTGCCATCTATGTAATATGCTCCCTTCCAATTCTGCCTATAAAATCCTATATTGAAAGATAATCTGAGATATCCTGAACATTACACTTCACAGAGTAACCCTGTTTAAAAAATGAGACTTTAGCAATTATAGCTAACTATTGCTGTATTACCCAGCAATCCTCAAATAAGACTGTATCCCCCTCACCCAACCTGAGGGCGTATTTTCTCAGTCAATAAAAAATTGAAATTAATTTGATTTGGCTCTGGAAAAAAAATGTGAGTTTTCTTGAAATTTAAAATTTTCTTTGAGGTAGAAAGTTCCCTTCTGGACAGCAAGTTGCAGCCTGGAAGCAGTAAAAATGTCTACAGGGCGGGGGGCTGCTAATGAAACTTTGTTGTGGAATAGTTCACAAAGGAATACAAGATGGATTACATAATGCAGCCCTTTGTTTGTGGAGCCTCTGACTGAATCCTGTAGTTTTAACTAAAGCTAAATGCTGCCACCAGCCTCTCTAACTCCAGGCAGCTCTTTTTCCCCACCTCCTGCCATGATTACTCTGGCTTCCGATTAAATCACACCTTGTTTTAAGGCCACTAACCTAAAATGACCCAGAGCTGCTTATTTCTCCTGAACAGTTCTCTACTACTTGGAATATTTAGAAAGCTCAAAAATAACTTCTGTCCCAACAAATGTAGTATTTCCCCCAAAAGCAATTTCTATAGTAGTTTTTTCACTCATGGATTCAAACCTTAGGTGAGAGATTTAGGGAGCTAATTAGTGTGCTAAGGAGTCTGTAGCATCTGGATGAGTCACAATCACACAACCTAAGTGACAAAGAAAAGGTCTCGTTGCTAGGAAGATTGTGGAGACTGAATGTTGGGTAAGAAATACTGTCTGTTTCCAGCTGGAATAATTAAAAAAATAATGTGGACTATATAAACTAAATTTATGAAAAGGTATAATTTAAGCTGGACCCCAAGGTAGCTAAAGCAATTGGATTAATAAAAGAAAAATGATTAGACAGAAAGAGGGAAAAATAAAAGCTTATGAGCAAGGACACATGTTTTATATAGTAAATGACCACCTCATCGTGAATTCCTTCATTCTTTGGAGACAGGAAGTAAGGCTTATTCCTGTCTTTATCCACTGTCTCACAATTCAAAGGCTAGACGCAATTTAACAGATCATGGAGTTGATAGGAAGAAAACCTAAATCAGGAGTCCCTGGGAAGCCAAACTAAAATGAAATACTAGCATAATCTCATAGCCCAGAGTGCTTTGTTCCAGAATACTAGAACCTAGGATGCCAAAGCAAGATGAAACAACTTTATTGATCTTTGAGAACCCAGATGTGTTTCTACAATCATTTTTTATAACCCACAAACAATAGTCACTAAAAAGCTAAGCAGCCATTAGAAATAAACCTGTTGCTGCCATTTGCCCCCCTTTCTCCATGTCCTACTCTCTGTGTTCTCAAGAGATTCCAATATTAAAGAAGTGTTGGCAAAATGAAAAATTATTCATTGGGAATTCTTACTTTTACATAATTTAAATTCACATTTATTCAGTTGCTGTTCTGTTCAAGAAGATTCCAATCAGAGGATTCTAGTCAAGCAGATTGCCATATGATCTTACACGACTGATCCCTTTATCCTTGTGTAGTAACCTCCTTTGTGACAGTTTGACTCAGTAAATCTACTTTGGTTACCATTTTCTTAGATCATACTTGCCAGTCATTCCCTTTCAATCTAACCTTGAAGATAACCTGAGTCTCTTTCATGCAACATATTGCTGAATCTTGTTTTTATCCATTGAGCCACTTTTTATCTTGACTGGGAAATTGAATTCACTTATATTTAATTGTTGGTAGGTAAGATATTATTGCCATTTTATTAATTGTTATTATTTTGTGCTTCCTCTCTCCATCTCTTGATCTTTTCCATTGTGAGTGTTTTCTTGTTCTATATAACAAATGTGCTTTGAGTCCTTTCTGTTTGTTTTTTTTTTAATGTGAATATGGCAGTTTTCTCCTTTGCACTTACCATAAGGCTTACACAAAACAACTTAGAACAGTATGCACTGAGATGATAATTTAGATTTGATCACAGATAAAAACTATTCCTTTAATTTCAATGTCCTTTAGACTCTGTTATTGATATCACAATTCATGACTCTTATGCTCTATATCTATTGACAAATTATTGTAGTTATGATTATTTTTAATACTTCTTGTCCTTTAGTGTTTATTCCAGAGTTGTGATTTATATAATTCTTAGTCTTTCCTATTTGTTTATACGTTGATCTTTACCAGTGGATTTGTGCTATCATTCTATGAGTTACCACCCTTTCCTTTCAACTTTAAAACTTCTTGAACAATTTCTGTGAAGCAGCTGTGGTGCAGATGAACTCCTTCAATGTCCACTTGTCTAGGAAAGTTCTTACCCCATCTGATCCTATTTCAGAAGGTCCACTTTGTTGAGTGTTCTTGCTTAGAGCTTTCTCTGTCCGCTCTTAGAATGTATTGTCCTGCTCGTCTGAGCCTTCATGGTTTGTGTTCTGACTTTCCTGTGGAGGTTGCCCCAGTAGAATGAATTTCCTTTCTCTTGCTACTTTCAAAGTTCTGTCTTTGACATTAGACAGTTTGATTATATGGTTTATTTGTGCAGATTCCTTTATATTTAGTCTATTTGGGGTTCTTTGGGCTTTATGAATGTTCATTTTCCTCCTCATATTTGTGTCCTGCCATTCTTTCTTTAAATAATTTTCTATGCCTCATGCCAAGCCCTCTCTCTCACTTTTTTTTTACTCTGATGTTATATTTATGGTTCACTTCATACACTTCCAATAGGCTGTTTTAAAATATCTTTTTGCATTCTCCCTCAGTTTCTTTTTTTTTTTTTTTGAATCAGGGTCTCACTTTGTAGTTCAGGCTGGCCCTGAGCTCAGTATGTAGCCCAGGCAAATTTCAAACTCAACAATCCTCCTGCCTCTTACTCCCTAGTGTTGGGATTATAGGCATGAGCCACCACACCCTGCACTGTGGTATGTGGTATTGATTGCTGGTGGGCGTGAATCACAACGCCCAGCATTGTATATGGTTACCAGGGATCAAACTCAGGACCTTGCCCTTGCAAGGCAGGCACTGGAACCACTGAGCTAAATCTCCGGCCCTCTTCCTTTCTTTTTAGTCCTCCTTTTTAATCCTTTTTAATTGACCATATAATTTCAAGTAGTCCATCTTCAAGTTCATTGATTTTTTTTTTTGCTGAATCATGAAAGCTTTTGAATCTTCCTAGTGAATTTTCTGCTCTAATTTTATACTTTTTAGATCCAGTATTTGTTTCTCTATTTAACTTTTCATTTTGTCCATGTATCTTTTTTCATTTTATTCCATTATCTGTATTCTTTTACAGTTCCCTAAGCTACTTGAACATAATTATTTTGAATTCCTTATCATTCAATTCACAGATTTCCATTTCTTTCATATCAATTACTGAAGATTTCTTTTCCTTCTTTGATGGTGTAATTTTTTTTTATTATTCTTTCTATCCCTTGAATGTGGACTTTGATCTGAAAGAGCTACCTGTCCCAGTTTTTGTGAAAGTTACTGTCACCAGTTGGCAAAATTTGATGTGAGGCAAGAAAGGGTCCAGCCCCTCAGGAAGCAGATGTTAAAGCTAGGGATGAAGTCCCCTTCACGTCCTTGCTTCCTTTCTGGAGGAAATCCTCAGTCTTCTGTGTTTTTTCATCTCTTGGCTAAGTTCCAGCTCTAAAGGGATGCCTACCTCTTTTGTTTTTTGAGAACTGTCCAAAGGGGACTGAGTTTTATTGATTATTCATGCCTCACCATGATATAAAAACGGAAACTGACTCCACAGAAGATGCCCTGAAGTGCTGGAGATAAGGGCTACTTCATTTTCTTTTCCCCTTCTTTGATGAAAAACTTCAATTCTGATCATTTTCCAAGTCTTAAAAAGTAACCCCAGCAGCAAAGGGTCATCATCCTCTCTCCTTTCTCCCTAATTGTCCAGGGGCCTTTGGGCAGGGGGTGGGAGGGAGACCAGGCTCTATAGGTGGTCCATGCTTTTTACAGTGTTCAAGATAAACCAGCCTCAAAGTAGTTCCCTGGTAAGGCCTTGGCAAGCAGGCATGCTCCAATCTCATTTTTTTT
>PVIC010016173.1:0-27324 GCA_004025085.1 Thryonomys swinderianus | reverse complement strand
TTCCTTGAAGACAGGTTTTATGACAAAGTCATCTTTAATTCTCTGAAAGGGCCAGTTGTATCATTAAAGGAAAATCATTGCTCAGTCAATGTTAAGAAAATTAATCCAAAAAAAGCAAGTAGTCCTTTACATTCCTGCATAACTTTCTTTTATTTCAATACGTTTCTCCATTCTTGGTGACCCCAAGAGTGACTCCTATCCCAGGAGAGCTGAAGTATGAAGTGGTTAAGCATTAACATCCTGGGCCCCTTTCCTCAGAAGCATGTTTAATGTTGCTGCATAAGAAATGACAAGGCACCCCCAATGGGAGATCTGTTTTCATTTGTCTTCAACAAGGAAGTGTTTCTTCCACCCTGGGGATCAGATCACTTCTTTTTCTTGCCTCCTTCTGGGAAAAAGAACACAGACAACGCTGAGCAGGCTGGAGAGAGCTTCCGGCCAACTGAGAGATAAAAACCAGCTTCCCAATGAACACAGAAAGCAGGCAGCCAGCATGTTTCTGAGCAGTTTGGAAAGGAACAAAAGTTCTTTACTTACTGATTTTAAAGTTAACTTTGAAAATTTGCATTGTAAAGACTAAAAACCCAGAACCAAATGGTGTACGGGAATGAGGTCAGGAAAACCAGAGGAACAATTCAAGAGAAGACAGATCAGAGATCTCAACCCACCCCCCCCCAAGGAGCTGTCAAAGGGCACTCAGAGAGGAGAGATTAAAAGCCAGCATCAGAAATTCACCACATATATTTTAAAGTGTTCTGCATATTTACATTTAAATAACGTATGCATTAAAATACATGATTCTTATTTTTTCCCAAAATTTGTATTAAGTTAGAGCTTTAGGACCATGGGATATAAAAACAGAATAATGATGAAATTATGAAACTCTCATAATAATCGTATTTCTGATTCCCAGAAAGAAGAAAACTAAGTTAGAAGCAGCCTTAGAAGAAGTTGTCCTAAGAATGCTGAATTAGGTCTAAGAAAACTTTACTTCCGCTGTTGTTAGCTAAATGTTTGACCCTGAAGATTCTTTGTAGAACCTCAGTAAATGATTCTATTGGATATCTGTAATGAACATGGAAATAAATACTGAATTTTTTTTTCTTAGGTGTAATATATGCTTATTCAGGTTCTCATTTTCCTGGTAAAATAATTCTAATCCCTCTGTATTTCATGAGCAAAATTAAGGACTCGATGTCACCCAAAAGAAGCTTCTCTCCATCTCCATTTCTTAGGTATTTCCATTACTCTTAACATCCAAAAGAGGAGACACAATTTTTCTTACAGCATCCTCCTCTCTGTCTCATCAGTGCTCATCGCTGGAAGGCAGAAGGTGGGTGGAGCATAACTGGCACATACATACCGACACCAGCCACGTGTCGCTTCTTCCTTCCAAGTGTTCACTCACTGACTGGAAGATTTAACGAAATACCAGGCTGGCACTGCCGCGGCCTTTGTCACTCTGAGCTCATAATGCACCATGAGCGTCGCCACCACCTCTGGATCCGTGGGCTCCCACAGCCCCTGCCGGGGACGACGCAGACGTAGCTGCGAAAGCCTTGCTGCTTTGGTGTGAGCTTCCGGCCACTGGAGCCCAGATGCCAGCCTCCCGCAGGCCTCCAACGCGGCTGCGAAGACCTTTCCTTGCTAGTCACACACTCGGGATCTTGATAAATAGCACTAGAGCTCAAGCAAAGGTTTTTCAAAATAATATACACTGTGGCAAAGTGAAGGTGGCAGAACCGCCAAGATGTTCAATAAGAAAGACCCTGCCCACCTCTCTCTACCATTCTGAAGAAGAGATTCAGCCTAAGTTCTCTGTTCGCGGTCAGTGATGCGTGAATAACAGGAAAGGTATAGAAGGAGGACGTGGGGAAAGTCGCAGGCAGAGCAAGGACTGGGTGGGAACCAGCATCACCAAGGCTGCCTGTGCCGCTCATTTCTCCGCAGCACATCGGCTGGTGATGGGCGCGGCCCACGGCGCCGTAGACGGGCCGCTGGTCCAAGGACAGGCGCGCACAGCCCAGTCTGCCCCGGAGTTCATCGTTCTGCCTACGAATATTGCAACTCTACTCTTTTAGGTCCAAAGGGAAGATCCCTGTCCCCGTGCCCCATGGCTTTTGTATTGTTTGGGGGGGGGGGGGCAAAGTCCGTGTACAGGAACTCACACCCATGGGAACCTGTCCTCAGAGCAAGCGCGGGCTGCGGGTCACCCCGCCTGCACAGGCTGCCGCCTTCTCCCCCGCGGTGCTGTTCTCCGCCTCCCGGGGATTTACACAGAAAATGCACGGGGAATACGGCTCTTCTTCTGATGTGGAAATGTCCTTTTGGATAAAGCTCCCTGTAAATCACCGGCTCACTGGAGAGGTCTCTGCTACTTGGCCTAAAGCCTACAAACCTGGCCAAGAGCAGAGAAGAGAGACTCGCCACCAGCTTAATACGCATAGGACTGATGCAGCGAAAACCCACGTGCCTGTCCTAATTTCTTTCCCCTTGAGGCATCTTTTCCTCTTTAATCCTTCACTATCTCCATCATATACAGTTTGTTTTCTGTTTGTAGCTTCCTGATGTAATCTCAGAGTTTCAGAACAATCACTTATTATAAGAACTATATGGGAGTGTTTGTGAAGTGGTTTACTTTGAAGTTACAGTAAGTTTCACTCTACATAACTCAGTCACAAAAACCCCTTTGTCAGAGAAGTGAGACGAGATCTTCTGGCCTGGGCTAGACAGACTCTACTGTCCAGCCTGTGCCACCTCACTAGCTTTTCTTGGGCCTAAGGCAATTTGCATCCAAATCTTTTCAATAATTCTTCTAGTTCTCCACCTGGTGCAGCTTAAAGGAAAACACAAGTTATTGCTTTCATGACTTGGGAGATAAATTATTTTAGTTTATTAACTATTAGACAAAATTGAATGCAGTTTTCAATAATAACTCTCAAAGCTCACATTGAGCACCTGAACAGATAAGATTGTGATAAGGTCAGAAATGAAGATATTTAAACATCTGTAGGATTTCTTTTTTTTTTTTTTTTTTTGCTCACTTCTTGTTCTTTTTAAGTTTAAGCTTTTAAATCTGGAAAGTTCATGTCCAGTGTCTTGATCAGAGATGATAAATGAACTACTGAATTGGAAGAAGATGCTGCTATTATTTTAACCAGTAAACTAACTCAGGGTTAATCCGAGTGTTATTTAACCTATCAAAAGTGTTTTGAGTGAACATATGGTTTCTATTGTGAAATCAAGGCACAGTTTTAACTATGAATATAGATAATTACCCTTTGCACTTTAAACATTTATATGTGTCATGTTGTGTCAGAGCATTTTTCATGGTCAATAGGTTGAAAGGTTATAAAGTTGAAAATGAAAATCAGTAGTTTTGAGTTTAACTACATATCGAGCCCAAATAACACAATTCACCACTGCTCTCTCTTGGAAATAGTTAGTAATAACACCCAACAAGCAATCACTACATCCGCAATAGCATGTATAGAAACTGAACAGTATGATTTCACTTCAAAGCTTAATCTGTTTAAAATATCAAATTATATATGTGTGTGTGTCTGTGTGTATGAAATCTCAACAATTACTTTAGCAACTAGATTATAAATGATGGATGTTTTTAGTGTAATGCAAAGAAAATTACTTTGAAATCTCGTAAAGTGTGTCCATGGCCTTACTGATTCGAACATTCAATAGAAATACAAGTTTGAAGACTTTTTTATTTTTTTGAGACAGGGTCTCACTTTGTAGTTCAGGCTGGCCCTGAGCTCACTATGTAGCCCAGGCAAGCCTCAAACTCAGCAATCCTCCTGTCTCTGCCTCCGGAGTGCTGGGATTACAGGTGTGAGCCACCACACCCGTCACTGTGGTATGTGGTATTGATTGCTGGTGGGCATGAGTCTCCAGGCCTAGCGTTGTATGTGGTTACCAGGATGGAACTCAGGACCTTGTGCTTACAAGGCAGACGCCGGAACCACTGAGCTAAATCTGAAGTCTTACAGCAAAAAAAAACTTGTATGAGTTGCCCTGCACACGTTCAATATTTTAGGCCTAAAAAAAAAAAAAAAAAAAAAAAAAAAACCTCTTTCAAGTAAAATTAACTGTTGCCAATATTTATTGGCCTTCACACTGGATACCTGATAGCCTCCAAAAGATATGACCTCAACCCCAGTGGAGCAAAAGCAAATTTTCAAATTCATAAGAAAATTGAGGAAGGGATGGCAGAAGGGGCTAGTTTGGCAAATTTTTTATTTTGATTGTCTCCAAGGCCATTAATGTAAATAAATGGTAAAGAATTTTTCTGACAACATTCCTCAATTGGTAGAATGTGGCTGCCAATGTAAAAATATTAAAGCTCTATTTGCATTTGCATTTTATACTTCAGAGGTGTACAACACAGACTTTGCTAGGGGGCAGTGATGATACCTCTGTGTTACACTAATTGACTTGTTCCAAATTTTTAAAAAGCTAAGAGAATTCTATTCTTCTACCACTCATATGAAACATTTCTAGGTAGAAAGAGCGTGTCAGCATCTTTGGTTCTGTTAGAAAGTGAAGGTACCCTCACAGTGACATGTGTTCTGTTGATCAGGTTGTTTGGAACTATTAATACCAGATGCCTGGATCTATTTAAACGTGTCATAGCCAATGTTTTCCAGAATAGTGTCACAGTACTGCAAGACCTCAAAAGGAAAACAAAACTACTGATGAAGGCCTGTGACAAACCAGAGGGTGACAACACTATGCACGGAGTGTCCAGCCTTCCAGCCTGATAACAAACCTGGGAACACATGAACAGCTTCCTCTGATAAACACATTAGCCTTCCTCTTTAAGTGTTTAAGTGTTGGCTTTTTAATAGTTGATATATATATGCATATTTAATTTTAACATTAAATTTTAATGGTTTTAATTATTTTACCATTGTCATCAACATCTTTTATAGAGCTAAAGCTACTCTTCCTTAGAGAAAATCATGTCTGTTCAGGACATTCTACATAAAAGAGCGAGCACAGTGAGGAAAACTGAAGAGACTGGAATCATCTCTGAACAGTGACCCACATGATTCATTAAATGCAGTCATCGTGAGGAAAAATATGCAAAAAGTGTGTCTCTGCTTGTATCTTAAGGTCCCATTAAATTGGACCTGAGAAGTAAAAGAGAAATGATATTCAAGCCCAGGAACAGTAGTGGTTTTCCACACAATGTTTTCAGTAGTGGTTGAGTGGGTAAATTGCAGACTATCCAAAAGCCATGATTTTCAAAATGTCTGCTTTGCTTCCCCTTTTTAAAGCAACACATACATTCCTCATAGGCAAATAGAGACTGGGGATACATATTTTGTGATGCTAACTTTAAAAAACAAGAGCCCCATAATGACAAATCTGTGATCCAATGAGTGAGTTATACATTATGGAGAAAAATGTGTATGTCTTGTAACTAATATGAAGTTAAGCTATCAAATGAAAAATCCTTAGCAATTTTGGAAACAATGTATTTAAATGGAAAAATGTAAATCTTGGGTGTTTTGTCTAAGCCATGAAATATCAGATTCTTTTCAAGTATTCCACTCAATTACTTATACAAATATCCTTTCATATAGCTTTAGGATGTGGACTTTTTATTATACATATAAATCTTATTTTCTAGGGCCAGGGACTTAGCTGAAGTGGTACCACACCAACCTTGGACACACAAGGGCCTGAGTTCGATCCCCGGTACCGTGAAAAAAAAAAAAAAAGTAAAACATATAAATCTTATTTCCTCAATAATTTTGTAATGTCCATCACTCACCTTAAAACTGGTCATCTTTAATGAGTGGAACCATTTAAAAGAGATTTATCTAAAATTTATATTGTTTTCTAGAATAATATGTACAAAGTATTTTCATGCAAAATAGAAATTTCATGACATTTTGGCTTTAAATTCTTTATTGCTTTAGAGAAATGTTTATATTATTTCCCGAAGTAGCTTTCTTTTTTCCTATAATTATGAAATATTTAAATATATCTTAATACTTATACATTCCTAGAATTTAGGAAAGAGTAAGAAAATTAAGAGGATATAAATGATTTAACCCAGGCAGAAAGTGCATTTTCTTAGAATTATTGACCATTTCAATTATCATTTTTAAAATTACTTATGAATTTCTCCATTTGATTATTTGTATCAGTTATTTATTGGTCCTTGTTAATTTAAATACTGTATACTTGCATTGTCTTTAAACTAGTGTTTGAAACAATGTGAGGTTAGTACTTCATTATTTTTATTTTTATTTTTTTGAGACAGGGTCTCGCTTCGTAGTTCAGGCTGGCCCTGAGCTCACTGTGTAGCCTAGGCAAGCTTCGAACTCAGCAATCCTCCTGTCTCTGCCTTCCGAGTGCTGGGATTACAAACCTGAGCCACCACACCCAGGATTGTGGTATGTGGTATTGATTGCTGGTGAGCCTGAGTCACCACACCCAGCATTGTATGCGGTTACCGGGATGCAACCAGGGACCTTGCACTTGCAAGGCAGGCGCCAGAACCACTGAGCTAAATCTCTAGCCCAAGGTTAATACTTCTTAACTGCCATTATTTGTCCATGAATTCATGTGTTCAGTGAACATTTCCAGAACACTTATTGTGATTTTCAGTGGTAAGCTATACCAGCACCATCTCCCTCATAGGTTTTATAATTTAGAGTACATCATAAGCTATTTTTAAGCCAAGTTGTCAAATTTCTGGGACAGTTCAGGTGGAGTAGTCTAATACACTAGGAAAAAACATTTAACCTTCTCCCTAAGATCTTCCATCAGCAGGAATCTTCAGAAGTTCTCAGGAGTGACTCTCAGAAGACAGCCATTCCCCCTACACCCCGCTCAAGCCTGAATGCACCCAGATCACAGCCTGGAACTCGACATTGTGCTGTTTGAATAAACCAGGGCTGAAAGTCAGGGTGCCGAAAGAAAAAACAAAGCAGCTGGTCTCCACTAGTAGTTAAAATACTTTATCCCATACCTACTTCTGAAAATGGTAAATTGGTTAATGAGGTCATTTCCATAAAGTTTATAAGCTTCTTGGAAATGCAGTGATGGACAAACACCAGGTATTATGAGACATATTCTAGGACTTTAAGATCTGTTTATAAGCGTGACCCCATTATCAAAGCGCAGATACTCAGCTATTTGATATCCCCAATGCTCACTCTCCACCGGGTGGGAAGTGACAAAGCTGACCTTTAAAATAGTCCTTATTACTACTTTAATGAATATTGAAACATTTATTAAGAATTTACAGAAAAACATTAACTGAACGTAAGGAAATTCCTGAAAAAGACTTACACCTGTGAAAACACAGAAAGCACCAGTGATTGTGATTCTGCCCAAGCCATTTACTACTTTTGCTAACATTTGCTGCTCTGTGTTACATCATGACCTCCCTGGGGCTTGTCACAAGAGGACAGACTCTCCAATAACCAAATCAGACCACGTTGAAGGCATTTTCAAGAGCGATCATTAGTTCTGGCAAATTTTAAAACAAAAGTATTTTAAGTATTGATCTTTCAATGTTCTAGAACCCCAGTAATGTTAGGATCATTGCTGCAGAAAAAGAGATGAGTGGTACAGATGTTTCTTTTCTAAAAATTAAAATTAAGGTGGACTCGATTAGTCGCTACTCTAGAAGACATGACTAACTTTAAAACTGGACCACCCGACACATTGTTCACAGGACACCATTACTTTCCTACATTTCCTGCATGTATATTTTTCAATCCATTTCTTCTCCAGCCACTTCAGACACTGATGGGAAATGACACATTAATAAGTAACCCATGGGGTCAACCTATCAAAACCCTAAGTCTAATTTGAGTTTCTTTGTAACACCTTTTGCTAACATCTTTAACACAAGATTGAGTGGAGCAAGCCAGATGTTTATCTCTGATATCCCCAGCCAACTTCAGGCGCTCCAACAGAAAAACCCAGAACTGATGAGAGTATCTTATGCATTCCAACTTGGATTTTATATATGAATGCAAAACTCAACACCCTCAGTTCAGAAAAATATTAAAATAACTCTGAACCAATGCAATTTGAGAAAAACTAGAAAGTCTTTTAAACTTCCACAGGATGGAAAATTGATGAAATCAATTGCTCCCAGGTTTAAATGCCAATGTCAAATCTATCAGATCTTCAGCTTTAGGCAGAGGACTTCATCTCTCTGATCTTCAATTTTCTCACTTGTAAAATGGCGATTAAAAAGTTTCTCTCACCATGCTGACAGGGCAGCTATCGCACGTACCCGTCCCATGCTTTTTGCTCAAAGACTGTATCCCACTATTTGACAGGAATTAAAGTACAGAGTAGATGTACTCTGTACTCAATCAAGTGCTACTTTCTTTTAGTTTGGATTTTTAAAAACCATTAGTACCTGCTATTTACTTAAGCTAAACAGAATGAGATGTCAAAGATAGCCTAAAATCAATTTGCAACATCAAACTCAAGTTCTGAAGTAAATGTTTCAAAAGCCACTTTCTGTATCAATCATGACTCTCAATCATTTGGATTTCGTGCCCAGTCACCTTGGTTGAAATTGAAAAGCTAAGTGTTCACAACTCTGTTAAATTAAAATCGGGGACTCAACCATGTAAACTGCTCTGCAAATTGTGTGAAACACATTGTCATTTTTTACTTCAAAAAAAAAAAAAAACCCTGTTCACTCTATAAAAGATTGTGGTCCTTCACACAGTTTCCAACGTAGAAAGAATAGCATTTATACAATAAATGGATGCTAAATTATGCATGTAAAATGTTTTTTCTAATATAAAACAGAAAAGTCTGCAAAAATACATAGCTACTACCTAAATGCTCAATTTGTTTTTATTATTACCAGAAACGTGCATATAAACGAATCTTGCAGGTGGGCTCATTGCACCTGTTTTCCAAATGACAGTCTTCATGATTTGTCTTCTTCAGAAATATGTGCAATCCTAAATACATAGGCCCTGTGTCAATTTTAAGACAACTAACCAGGTTCTGCTCAAATATTATGATACAAAGATTAAAGCTCCTCCATGTGTCTGAAAGGAACCAAAGTGGCTGTGGGGGTTAACAACAGGGAGGAGTGTGTTTGGAGAAAATCCTTTATAGATGTACCCTTTTTGTTTATGTGCCTCACTTTTAATGACTGAGATGAGATCTATTACAATTTCTACCTTTCAGAAAACTCATATCCACAGAACTTAGAATTAAGGCCAGTCAGATTCTGATGTTTCTTCTGTCTGTCCTGCTTTTTTAATTTATTTCATTTTTCCAGGTGAGGTGATAGATCTACAGATTACTTCTTCCTGTGTCACACAATGTTCGCGTCTGTGCCATTCAGCCAAGTATGTTTGTATGTGTTTGTGCGTTTGTTTCTATTTAATCCAATAGTTTTCTGATTGATAATAGATTTTGCTTGTCTCTTCTAGGAGTGTAACTCTAGATGTGCTTCTGTGTACTGCAAAAAGAATGTTTTTTTAAAAGTGTACTAATAAAGATTCAATTTTTTTTTTTGAGGCAGGGTCTCGCTTTGTAGTTCAGGCTGGCCCTGAGCTCACTAGGTAGCCCAGGCAAGCCTGGAACTCAGCAATCCTCCTGTCTCTGCCTCCCGAGTGCTGGGATTATAGGCATGAGCCACCACACCTGGCACTGTGGTGTGTGGTATTGATTGCTGGTGGGTGTGAATCACCACACCCAGCATTGTATGTGGTTACCGGGATCAAACTCAGGACCTTGCGCTTGTGAGGCAGGCGCCGGAACTACTGAGCTAATTCTCCGGCCCAAGATTCAAATTTTTTAAAAATGTATGTCACTTAATTTCTGTTAGGTTCCCCTAACAGAAAGTATAGGTATTTGATTTATGCACTCACCTCCACATGGCCTGACTAGTAGCTTTTTTTTTTTAAGTATGAGGACATTTTTGTTCATCACAAAAACCTTCCCATCACTACATGACATTCTAGGCTTGAAGCACAAAACTGTGAGAGAAATTTTCACGTTGTTGAAATTGTGCACAATTTGGTGATTAATTGCATTGTTCTCATTATGTTCTCTGCCTAACATTCAGGGCTCATTACAGAAGCCTGAATTCAGCGGAACCAGAATCCTAACCAGGTGTGGATGATTAAGGTAGAGGGGCCAAATCTGAAATTGTTAAAGGAGCTATATCAAAATTGATACTCCAATGTTCTTTCTCCAGAGAGAAAAATAGCACTTATTCATGACAACCGCCAACATCCATCGTATTAGAAAGAGAAGCACAACTCATCTTTCCCCTGGTAGAGAAGGAAGAAGTCGTGTCTATGCTTTACTGTAGCAGCTTCAAAACTGACATGATAGGTCTTTGAAAGCACATTTTTGCAAACTTACAAAATAATTTATTTCTTACAATTTACATAGGAAATTAAAAGAGAATAAAACATAGACAGAAATAGAGCACAAGGTATATATATATATATATATATATATATATATATATATATATATATGCCCCTGAAAGTAATCAATTTAATCTAAAAAAAAAATCCTTGAAATTGTAGTCAAGCTACATTAGCTAGACAATGTAGCTACATTAGCTACATTAGCTTAAAGATAGGCTCACTTCTGGAAAGCAAAGTCATGCTCAGAAATCACCTCAGAGTGAAGTTTCAGTAAATTCTTCAATCTTTAGTGAGTTTCACCATAACAATGGTAAAGATACCTGAAGTGACTGATTCAGGACTTACAGGATTGCAAACACCTGCCAACTGAAGTTTAGGGAAAACTTCCTAACCACCTGTTAGTAATTTTTCATTCTTAATGTTACATGGATAACAACTCTGGCACAAATAAGAAATCTAAAGTAGATTGATACAAATTGAAAAAGATACTAATTTTCAGTCTGGCAGCTTACATGCAACCCGTAATCCAGGCCTAGACAATGTCTCTTTGAGACAGACATACTTGTTTCCATTTTATACATACACTCCAGTTCAAAGACAATAAATATGTTTCCCTACATCCTGCATGTGGTGAATGGTGGAACCCCAATCAGAAGCCTTCTGTTCTGGAGTTTTCCACTGCCCCTACATGGATTGTACATAGTGGCTAAGACAACTCTGTGCAGAGTTGAACTGATGTAGTTGTTATTTTTGCCACCAACTCTTAGACGTGCATTGAAAATGAGTACAAATTAATTGCTTCCTGCTGCTGGTTTTTGCAAATTTATATGAATCAATAATAAGAAATATTTGATTCTTGAAAAATACACATAGTATTCTCATCTCAAAACTGATACCTATATGAGGTGATGGGTTTAATGTAGCTCAATATATATATTCTAAAGTAGCATGTTGTACACAATAAATACAATTATGTCAATTTAAAAAATAATTTAAAAATTTTAAGTTACCTTGGTTGGCACCAAAGAACTGAGAATTTTAAGAGAAAACATGCCAAGTAGTGTTTCACTTCTGAATGTTTCTGTTTTTTGTTTGTTTTCTTTGTTTTGTTTTGTTGAGACAGGGTCTTGTTTTGTAGTTCAGGCTGGTCCTCTGAGACAGGCATACTTGTTTCCATTTTATACATACACTCCAGTTCAAAGACAATAAATATGTTTCCCTACATCCTGCATGTGGTGAATGGTAGAACCCCAATCAGAAGCCTTCTTTTCTGGACTTTTCCACTGTCCCTACATGGATTGTACATAGTGGCTAAGACAACTGGTCCTGAGCTCAATGTGTAGTTCAGGCAAGCCTCAGACTCAGAAATCCTCCTGCCTCTGCCTCATGAGTGCTGGGATTAGAGGCTTGAGCAACCAAGCCCTGCATTTGTGGTATGTGTTTCTGATTCCCAGTGGGCATGAGCCACCACACCCAGTATTATTGCATGTGATTGCCAGGGATCAAACCAGAGACCTTGCACTTGCTAGGCAGGCCAGAACCACTGAGCTAAATCTCTGGCCCATGAATGTCAGTTTTTTATATATAAAGATAATTGTATAAAAACCAGTGGTTCTTGGGGCGAAAGGATTTAAACATTTACCAGCATGCTAGGCAGGTATAAATAGCTTGATAAATGCTAACACTTGTATTGTGTAGCAAGGTTCTCTAGAGCAATTGGGAGAGGGAAAATATGCATAATACAGAATCATCAAGTGCTAAGTTGGGTAACTGTTAACCACACATGCAGAGAAAGGAGTTAAATGATGAAATGCACTAACAGAAAGAGAAGTTGAAAGTCAAGGAAAACTTCTTTAAAGAGATGGCTCTTAGGAAAATGTGGGCCTTAAAGATCTTTAGGAAATGCAACAGGCTTGAAATGTCTGGAACACATGACTTTGCGAGGACAACACAGATATTGCACTTGACAACTGCTAAGTGTGGTTTTTAAAGAAATGTGAAAATAATTATGAACTAATTAAAAAGTCTATATTGAGAATAAATTTTGTGCAAAGCACTAGTGATTTTAATCTAATATCAAACGACAGCTTTCTGAGGTAGATACTGTCCTGTACCCATATAGATGAGCAGGTGGGCACAGAAAGGTTCAGTAAAATGGTCCAAACCTGTATGTTCAGATGGTAAGGGAGAAGATTCAGGACAAGCCCGTGTTTTCTTGTTTTAATCAATAACCCGTATGGAGTTCTGTGTTTAGGTCAGTCAAAGCTACAGCTCATGGGGATTAGGACAAATTTCACCTTTTAAGAAGGTCCTTAAACCCAGGGAGGTAGAAAGCTCCGGGCGCAGAGGACAGTTATCAACTACCTAAAAACCTAATTTTATCACATCAATCTTGATCTTTAGACCGAGAAATATAACATTTTCTCAGCTACAATTTTACTAAACCAATAAAAGAGAAATATTTGAAAAAGTCTATAAAAACCCACCTACACTGTCACAGCATTATAAAAGTCTATGGATGGCAAATCATAGTTATATTTTCTTACTATAAAATAATAACTGTGAAAACTTGGATGTTGGAATTTAGCTATGTCTGAAAATGGATTTCACATCGTGGCTTGCTCTATCCATTTCACCATTCACACTCCATCCCAACTTGTTATAATTTCTGGCTCATTTACTTTACATGGAAAACTTACACTCAAATGATGGCTTAAATATAAGGTGGTTTAAATATAGGAAACCTGCAAAGTCCTATTGAGTTCTCAAATAACTCCTGATTTTCCAGATGCAATTTATTCAATTTACCATCATTATCCTCACTTGATCCTTCCAACGAGAGGGCGATAGGCCATTCCATGGTCCTACGGATATTAGCCCTTCTAATGGCAGATGGATGCAAAGTGAGAGAAGGTGAAGTGTAAATCAGCCCACTTTGCTGCTACATTATTAGTTTTAAACGGAATCTTTTGACTGGGGCAGAAAATTATCACCTCTAATGGAACTGTTATTTATCTTTATGCAACATATCCAAATTTTTGCCTTTTCCTCATTCAGCTCTGTCAAAGAGTTTATTTGCTTTCAGACATCTCACGCCAGCCTGCGCTTGGGCATGCTCCAGCAGAGTTATGTAAGTTTAATAAAGGACTCTGTGTTTTCAAGACCTATAGTCAGTTATACACAACACTGCCATTTACAGATCCCTGGCCTAAGTTCGAGTCACCATCTATTTTAACCCATATTACATGTAACAGTTTTTTTTTTCTTGCAACTTCTTACAATCATTTCATTTTTCCACCCATCAATTTTTAACATTCAACACGATACCTCATCCTTCCCAGTCATGGTCCTGCACACCCTGGTCTCTGTGTCTGTCCTTGAGCCCTGTCCCTCAGTGCTCAGCCTCCATACATCTATGTATCTACCAAAAATCCACTTAAATAACTATTCGTCTATTCTCCCTCTGTGCTCCAATAGGATTCTATACATACTACTCGTTATTTATCAAGCCTAATTATCATTTTCACTAAACCAGGAGTTCCTGGAGAGCTTTGAATGTGCTGTATGATAGCTCAAGTTCCGACACCTCGGAAAAACCCATAACAGGTTTTCTGAGTGATAATCAATAGAGCCAGTATATCTGATACTTACTGTGTCAGTGTTGGGTACAACTTACAACGCTACTCTGCGAAACGATTCAGTGTGTTAGGAACTATGATGATCGCTACTTTCAGAAGAGGAAACTGAGATAGGAGGCAATTAAACAACTTGCCTAAAGGGAAGGAAAACATTTCCAGGCCAGGAATTTCGGTCTTCGTTGAGATCCCACGGCTTGCACACTCTCCTTGCGACCACTCTGAGTCAGTGAAAAAATAAACTAATCACTCCATAATCTAATTACAACTTTAGGTTCCTGCTTTGTATACATGAAAGTTACAAGCGTTTCATTCATTTCCTGAGTATTATTATGTGTTAGACATTAAAGAACAGCTGTTACTTTCAAATATGTCCAAAAATTGACACATATATGACTAATGGACAAAAGCTGCTAAAGACATTCTTAGAGGTGATTAACAACACAATTGTTAAGGCTGGTTTTATACAATTAGGAATAATAAAAACATTCTGGGTGAAATTTAAATCTTAAACTATGAGAAGATTTTTAACAGGTGAAAACAGTCAAGAAAAAATAGGTAGAGGGGAATAAAAAGCAAAAACACTCAATATGAATTCACATATATATGCACAAATGTATATGTATATATATACATACATATGCAAATCCTCAATTTCACTGAATTGCCATTACTTTTAATATAATAAAGTATCTTAATCAATACAAAGTTATGAGCAAGTAAATACATATTTATTTGCATGAAATTCCAAAACATTAACATTATTCTAGGGTGGGAATATATTAGTACAGTGATTGTGTTTGTTCTTTGTAGAAGAGTATTTTCTGGTTAAGTAATACATTTTAATGAAAAATATAAATTTATGCCACACCATCTATAATATAACTAAACAGAGCTTCTGACAGTGATGTCCTGATTGTGCTCCTGACATGAGTCACACTTCTGCCTCTCTGATGTACACAGACTTACAAACCAATGGAGGAAAAAAGAATTCACAACAGAATCAGTATTCATGATTGATTTTTTTTAAAACCTTAAAGCAATGCAAGGGGCAATGGAAAACTTCCCAAATCTGGTGATTAAAAAGCAATTAAATACATGGAAGAATAAAACATGACCCTTCTTGAAAACCACATAAAAATTCATTTGAGATTAACACCAAATGTAAAGTGGAAAAATTATAAGGTTTACTACAAGAAAAATGAGACCAAAATCTTTTTGTTCCATAACACACAGAAAGAGACATAAGACAAAAGCTTTTCATAGATCGGGCTCCCTTTATTGGACTTTTCCCTAAAAGTTTTCATTAAACAATTGAAAATTCAAGCCACAGACTTGGAAAAAATTCACCATATAGACACAGATATAGATACAGATTAGATGTAGATACAAATCTAACAATGTATTTTAAAACCTCTTACATGTCAATAATAATATGACAAATTTAAAAAGCATGAGAAAACACTTGGATAGCATATAAAAATCCTGATAGGAATATGGCTGACAAGAATATAAAAAATTGCTCAACTTCATTTGTCACAAGAAATGAGTCAAAACTACAGTGAAATACCACTTTATAATACCACTATGATAGAAAAAATTTAAGACTGTAATCAGCACACGTCAACAAGCATTAGAAACAACTGAAACTCTCACATATCCCTAGTGTAGTGCAAAATATTACAACAACTTTGTAGAAGTTACAATATCTTATAAAGTCGACTATCTAGCTACCATTTGACCCATTAATTCTACTCTAATAAAAATATGTCCATATTGATTTTATTCAGTAACTGTAAACTGAAAAACATCTAAATTTCATTAACTGAACAATGTACAATAAAACTGCATACTCACATGAAGATTATCTAGTACCAGGAAAAGGTCCTGGAGTAGGACCATAATGTGAGGATAGCTGTTGAAATGGCTAGTATGGCCAAACTTCCTGGGTGATGACATGTCTACCTGCTGAGAATTTGGTTACATGGATGTATGTATTTGTCAAAACTCATGAAAATATTCTCTTCATATTTTTGGATTTTACTGGATATAAATTTCCCCTTGCTATAGTTCTGCTTTATTATAAAACATGTAACATCCCCAAAATAATATGCATTGGGATATTTATACATTGTTGGTAGGAATGTAAAATGACTGAGTTGTATGAAAATAGTGCAAGAACTTTTCAAAATTTAAACAGATAATGTTCACATAACCCAACAAATTTCTAAATCTCTCTAAAATGGCTGAACACAAATCAAGCAGATAAATACATATACATGAATGCAAATACAAGTGCTATTCTCAACTGTCAAAAAAAATAGTCCAAATGCTTTTAAATAGAGTGTACAGACAGTAAAGTATGATTCTGCTATAAAATTAACTATAAAGGCAGACAAACTTCAAAACAAATTCATTGAAAAAAACAACACAGAAGTTCACCTATCATTTTGTTTTATTTACGTTAATTATAAAGAATTGGTAAATCCATGGAAACAACTTAGTAACTCTTAGAGACTATGGCTGGGAGAGACGAGAAGAAACCAGTTACTTGTTAACTAGTATGATGTTTTGCTGGGAATGATGGAACTAGACAAAGTTGCCAATTCCACAACACAGCCAGCATGCAAAATGAAACAGAATTGTTCACATTAAAATTGTTCATTGCTTCAAAATTTTTTAAAAAAGAGCAATATATATGTACTCCATCTTGCATAATCGAATTACAACTTCTGAATGATAGTAACAAATGTCTAGAAATGTGATGCGTGGGGTCCTTTCCAAATATGTTTAAGTACAAAATACATTTCAAATATAATTTCAAATGTAGTTGAAATTCAAAGCACATTTTGAAATACAAAACCCAAAAATACATTTTGAAAGACCAAATATACTCTTAACATGTCATGACTTTTTCTTGAACTTAAATATATAGTCAGAGAAGAACACAAGAGTGTAGAATCTGGGATTCTCTCAAACTGAACCTCACATCCCTGATAACCAGTGCCTCCCAGACCTCAGTGGCCTCTCACCTGCCCTGTGGCATTTGCTCTGCTGATCCCTGACAGTGCAGTTTGGCTCCACTCCCTCCATTCTGCGACACAGATAAAATTCAGTTCATTTTTTTTGTGTATCTACCTTTGTGATATTGAATGTGTGAAATGTATTGCTTGCCTGTATGTAATAATGGTTTGTTTTCATTACTATGAAATAGTTCAATGCATGACTGTACATTAAGATATTTATTTATTCTGTTGTTAATAGGTATTTGACTATCTTCCAATTAAGGTTAACTTTAAGTCTAGGATTAGAGATAGGATTACAGATACAAATTTTAGTTTTAGGTTTTCATTGAGGACTATGATCCAATATGAACTAATATTTGAATATTTTATAGGCCAAAGTACTTTCTAAAATATGTATAATTTCTCAGCTCCATTTGTCAAAAAATACCTATTCACTGACTTCATTTTGTTCCACATGAAATGAGTTGCCTATAAATTTATGATTTTACCTTCTCCTTCTATTATGATCTCTTTACTTCATGTACTTTGATGTATGAGTCTCAAGACTAGTATGAAGCCCGCTTTTAATAAACCAGTGCTGCAATCACAGTGTTATCCCTGACTTTTGAAGAGGACTTTGTTTTTGTTTGTTTGGATTTGGTTTAGGGTTGACTTGTTGATTTCTGTTTTACTATCATAATTTTTTTTGCATTCCTGTGTGAATTTTAGAATCAGTTTGTGAATATCGATGAAAATTCCACTTCATTAAGTCTCTAGAGCAACTTGGAGACAGTTGATGACAATTTTAAGTGTTATAAAACATGGACACTGCATATCTCAATCCCATTTATCTTATCAATGTTTATGCAAATATATTGTAACTTTTACCTTGATTTTCAACTATTACGTACTCTATTGGAAATGGCATTTGTAAATTTTTATTGCAAAAAAGAAAGAAAAGAAACACTAAAATAACCCTGGATGATATAAAGTCACACAAAGTTTCTTCAGAATAAAGTGTCACCATTAATTAAAGATATATATATTTGATTCTTTGATTTTTATCTTCCCTTAATGTTGTTAATCTACAATTTTGTAGTATACACAGGATTTTCTACATAGAGTAAAATGTCAATGAATTAAGATAATTCTTGGGATGGCTGTTTTCCTGCTAGGCAGCTCTAGCTAAAATCTCTGATAGAATACTGTACTTAGTAGGGAAAATTCAAACTATTTGCCTTCTTCTTGATATCACTGGAAACGTACTCAATTCAAAAGTATATTATTTCAACTATTTGCTTTGTAAATATTCTAAATAATGGGGAGAATTCTTCAACTTAATTTAAGAGGTTTTCTTTTATTAAATCAGGATCAGCCTCTCCATTTTCTATAATTTGTTTTCCTATGATGATGGTCATTTCTTTGTTTATTCCTTTGTTAGGTTGTCAATATGATGAATGAAACTAATGCTTGACATTTAAACCAAGATCTCATTTCTGAAATAAAACTCAACCTTAGCATAATATCCATTTTTATGTATTGCGTTTGTTAAAATTTTAAGATTTTTAGTTATAGTTTCATATATTTGTGATACCTTTGTCAAGTTTTAGTATCCTCAAAATTGGGAGAAAAGGATGAACTAAGCAAGCCTAAGCTGTTCAAGCCCTGCACATGAAGCCTGAATTCAAGTCTGGCCTTCTCCAAGGCACCAGAGAACAGCACAGACTCACCGGAACATTGCCTGCTAAGTGTTTTGTATGGCCTCTCTGTGTCATCTGAAAAGATAGCTCACTGACAGTGTGATTTATCAATTCCTATTTTTCCTTGGCAGACTGTGCAGAACAGTCCAATAGGTGGATTCTGAGTAGCTGATGTTAGTCACGCAGATGCTGAACGCCTTCATGACTGCACTTGATCTTAGCCAAAAGGCCGAGAAGCGATGCCGCCTTCGTGACTGATCTCCACTAAAAACCTTGACCTCCAGGCCCAGAGGGGCTGCCCTGAGGGCAAACTGCTGCAGGAGATGGCAGCCGTTATTTCAGGAGGAGAAAAACTTGTCTCTGTGACTCAACCATGAGGGAAAATCTGGAACCTGGTGCCTGGTTCCCCTGAACAGGAGTCCATGTGCCTTTTTCTTTGCTGCTTTTAACCTACATCCCCACAATACACAAGAATATTCTAGTTTTATAACCAGTGGAAGCCCAAAGATCAACTAAAAGGCTGCCTAAAGTCTGCGACTTTTAAATTGTAGAACAGATAACCAAACAGGAAGAGTTGGAAAGTAGAACTTCTGCTCTTAGCCAGTGAACTACTGAATCACGCAATAAGCACTTTACTCTTAATATATGCATGGTGACAGGAAGCATTTGCATTACAGAAAAATTTATATGCAAAATGAATAATTTAAAGTAGAAAACCAACTAAATTCTCCATAAGCCATCTGAAAGCCCTTTGATAGGTCTCATCTAATTTATTCATATAATAACCATTTGATAACACAAATACTAGGTTCAAAATAAAGACAGATAAAAAGGAGCAAAATTTTTTTTATCTCTTCCTACTAATATATTTGCATTATACCTACTCAGAGAACATGGAAGGGACTTTTTGAGAAAACAAAATAATCTAATTATCTTATAACCGGTGAGAGTTAATTTAGGACCGACTTCAACAAATGGAACTATTTCTCTTTTAAAGATCACTTGTTAGTTTATGGTGCTTACTTTCTCACAACTTGACTTTTAAAGGGCCTTTTTACAACTCAGAATTATCATTACCACATGTGAAACACAAAAAGTTTTTCTAAAATTTTATTATATTTGTTTTATAAATTGATTTCATAAGTACATTTTGTATGTACATTATGATCACATTCAACATTGAGAATTTGAACCTGTACTTGACACACCTTGATTCTCATTTTTTCCCCACTCCTCTGACTTCCCTACAATCCCCTGCCACCTATGTACACAAGCCTTGTTTCCACTGTTTTTGTTTTTAACCATCAACTTGCTCTTCTCTTCTCTTCTCTTCTAGCACATGTGTTTTGATGACATGAAGAAGCTGCATCTATCGGATCTGCGGCATGTTGTGCATTGTGTAAGAGGCTTCTGCTTAGGACCCACAATCAGCCCATAAATCAGGACAGACAGGTGCTGCAATGCTAAATACAGATATTTTAATTGAAAAGCAAAGTAATGGGCATAAAACCCACATAACTTCTTGGCACATAAACTGCTTCTCCTGAGGCTGCAAATAAACACATCTTTCTTCTGAAATATTTTGCTATTTTTTCTGGGTTTTGTTTAAATGGTACAGTCACATATAACCTTTTGTAGTCTGAAGCCTCCTCTCCTCCCACTGTCCACTCTCAGCTTCCTTTGCCAGTAGACCTGTGGTTTCGTACTGTGAAGAACTGCATTGTCTACAAAAAAATGCCTTAAAGTGTTAAAAATTATGTTCAGATTCATTAGAAATACTTGGAATCCTTGAAGCCTACACATTATGAGGAGGGAGTATTAAAAATGACACAAGAGATTCCTCACAATTCCTTTGTGGAATTTAGTGTAAAAGAGGTATTGCGCCATCAAGTGATTGAGATGAATATCTTTAATTCTGTGAAATATTTCTCTTTTACATTGAGGCAAAATTCACATTATGTAAAATCAATCACTTAAAAAAACTTTGGTGACAATGAGTACATTCACAATATTATGTAGCACCTCTTCTTTACATTTGATTAGTATGCTTGAAGTATGAAATAATAACAATCACCTTGGGGGACCAATACATAAATATATCATATCTCGATCATTTTTACCTTCAAGTTTTACTAGAAAAAAATATATGCTATCAAGATAGATGAAAAGATACAAACCTGGTGACATAGTAAATATATATATATATATGTTACTTATAAATATACATTTTATATATATATATATATATATATATATATATATATATATATAGTAGTTAAGCCCTAGAAAGTCAATATATCAAGAGAGTGAATTTTGAGATAGACAAAAATGCAAAACAGTACATTAAAAATTAATGAATAGAGATAAGCAACATGATCTAAACATATTATGCTAAGCTAAGAAACTAGAGTACCTACTGTATGATTCATTTTATATAAAATTCTTTTTTTATTTGAGACAGGGTCTCGCTTTGTAGTTCAGGCTGGCCCTGAGCTCACTATGGTGCCCAGGCAAGCCGCCGCGAACTCAGCAATCCTCCTGTCTCTGCCTCCCGAGTGCTGGGATTACAGGCGTGAGCCACCACGCCTGGCACTGTGGTATGTGGTGCTGATTGCTGTTTGATTGCTGGTGGGCGTAAGTCTCCACGCCCAGCATTGTATGTAGTTACTGGGGATCGAACTCAGGACCTTGCGCTTGTGAGGCAGGCGCCAGAACTACTGAGCTAACCCTCCAGCCCTTATATAAAATTCTTAAACAAGGAAAATATATTTTATATACTGACAAAAATCAAACATGTGGCTATCTGAGGCCTAGGATTAGGATAAACTGATGACAAAAAAACACTAGGGAATTTTGGGGGCAATTTATAAAATGTACTTTTTGACATAGTGTTCATGCTCATTTGTCAAATTACATCAAGGTTTATAACTAAAATATATTTAATATTGAATATAGATTATATTTCAATAAAGGTAGTACTTGAGCCAGGGCAGGGTACTTAATAGTATGACTGGGGATGGACGGAATACAGATATTACCAAGGTTGTTAGAAATCTATTCATGGGTTAAATATTAAATATTAAAATAAAAATGTAATGGCAACTAGCCAAGCATAGAGACATTCACTTGTAATCCCAGAACTCCAGGAGGCTAAGGTAGAAGGATCATAAGGTCCGACACAGTCTGGATAACTTGGGGATTTAGCAAGACCTTGTTTTAAAATAAAAAAGGCTGAGGATGTAGTTCCATCCAATCAGAGTCTGGAATTCAATGCCGCCACCACTACCCCCCACCCTGGGGGGCAAATACAAACTTGTTTTTTCAGTCTTCTAGAGGAACAGAACCAATGGAATGTATTACATATATATATAGTAAAACCTTGATTTGCAAGAATAATTCTGTCTAGTCTTAACCCAGAGCCCTTGTATATCAAAACAGAGAGGCAGGTGTGATCTTGAGACATTGGGCCTGATGTACTATTGTTAGCGCAAGTTAAAATATTGTAGAAATGTTTGCTTGCCTTGCTGAACACTCAATGACCAAGTTACATGCAACTCAAGATTTGACAATTGTAAAACAATTTTAAAAAATAGTAGTAAATTGGATTGACTTACATGGTCAGAGGCTGAGGAATTCCAAGGTGGCAGTCTGCACTCCAGAGAACCCAAAACAAGTAACCGAAGGCCAAAGACTGCATCAAAGGTGCGAAGGGCCTCAAAACCAGAGGCATCACTCATGCAGTCTCCGTCTGAGGCTTCTGGGTTCTTGCTGAGTCACTGGCTCATGCAAATAGCTAACGGCTGAAGCCACGTGAGTCCTGAGTTCGCGGCTCCCAGCAGGCAGCTGGGCCACAAGAACTGAGCCTGCGCAGTTCTGAACTGCCGTTCGCGGCTTTTGCAGCTAGGCTGCAAGAACTGAGCCTGCGCAATTCTGAACTGCCTTCCACTGCTTTTGCAGCTAGGCTGCAAGAACTGAGCCTGCGCAGTTCTGAACTGCCTTCCACTACTTTTGCGGCTGCAAGAAATGAGTCTGCGCAGTTTCGAAGTTAGCTTTCCGCGGCTTTTGCACGATCCGAGTCCCTGCCCTTTTTGAGGGCACCGTCCCTTTCAAAGTGTGCCTTCTTCCCACTGATCAGTGATTTGTGTGCTAGTCCTGGTTGGAAACAGCCTCACATATACATCCAGAACTGTTCTTTACCAATTTTTTAGGTATCTCCCAATCCAATCAAGTTGACAATGAAAATTAAATGTCCCGTGCAGCACATATATATATATATATATATATATATATATATATATATATATATATATATATATATATATATAACAAAAAATAACATAAAAAATTCTTAGCCTATGTATATACACACACACATATACACATATATATATATATAATTTACTATATAAGCAGGTATGTATTTTTCATTTGTCTTGAGAGTAGAATCACAGGGTAGATGGATATTTATTATAAAATGCCACAGTAGCTGTGACATTTTACATTCTCACTGGCAAAGTAATCAGTGTGATAGTATTTTCAGTTCTTTTGTATCCTTGTCAAGTTTTAGTGTTTTAATTCATCTTATAGTTGTTCTAGTAGATGTAAATGTCATCACATTTGACAATATTTCTTAATTTAGTTGTCTTCCAATTGTATATACCTTCTACTGAATTGTAATAGTTCTTTAAGAATTCATAATATGTCTTTATTGAGCCATTTGTATTGCTTATGCTTCTTAGTCAATAATTTGTTTCTCCTTTGCATCTCTTGAATGACCAGTGATGTTGAACATCTCTTCATATGCTTCTTAGCTGCTTTGACTTCTGCCTTTGAGAAGTGTCTGTTCATTTCAGATGCCCATTTTTGAATTGGGTCTTCAAACTTGGGAAGGCTGATCTGTTTAAGTTCTTTATATATTGTAGATAATAGCCCTTTGTCTGATAAACAGCTAGTAAAGATTTTTTTCCCATGTTGTTGGTTGCCTTTTAGCAGTGTCAGCAACTTCTTTTGCTGTGCAGAAGGTTTTCAGTAGGATGAGATCCCATTTATTGATTCTTTCTGCTAGTTCTTGTGCTATAGAGGTTTATTCATAATCTCACTCCACAAAGAATGGCCACGATTACAAAATCAACCAACAATAAATGCTGGCGAGGCTGTAGGGAGAGAGGAACCCTTCTCCACTGTTGGTGGGATTGCAAACTTCTGCAACCATTGTGGAGATCTGTGTGATTTCTCAGGAAACTAGGACTAGGGGTCCCTTTTGACCCTGCTATCCCCTTGCTAGGAATATACCCAAAGGAATTTTAAAAAATCACATTGGAAAGACAGATGTACACCCTTGTTCATAGCAGCTCAGTTTGTGATAGCTCAATCTTGGAAACAACACAAATGCCCATCAGCTGGAGACTGGATAAAGAAGATGTGGTTTTTTAATAAAATGAAGTGTTATTCTGCCATAAAGAATGACAAGATTGATTCATTTATGTGCAAATGGATACACCTGGAGGACACACTAATAAGTGAAATAAATAGATCTCAGATAGGCAAATACCGGATCTTCTCTTTGATATGAGCACCTGTAGATGCAAATGAGCTCTAGAAAGTATGATAGTTTTTGTAGAATGGGAAATTTGGTGTGGGGATGTAATGAGGGGAAGGAATAAATATGATTCGGAAAGAAAATAAAAGAGCATGTATGTAGGGGTGGGGAGGTGTGGGTGGGTGGGGATATGGGTGAAAATGAGAATTGGCTTGTGTCATATATTGGTACAAATTCCCCAATGTTATGTGTGATTGTGAGATGTATATAAATTGTACCAATAAAGAATTCAATTTAAAAAAATAATAATTTGTTTCTCCTTAATTCTGACTTTTCAAATTTTTTAGTATGATGATGCCCAGTTTACTAGTTTTGACTTTATAGTAATCATTTGATGAACTAACAACTTTATTCTTCATCCAAATTTTAAACATTTTTCTCCTGTGTTACTGCTTCAGAAGTTTTATGATTTTTCATTTTTGATCTATAGTCATTTCTAATTAATTTTCAGGTACAGTGTAAAGTAAGGGACAAGGTTTATTTTTGGCCATGTGGATATTCAATCATTCCAACCATTAGTGCTTCTATTAATTACCTTGTCAATTTTTTAAAATCATTATGTATGTTAATTTGCTTCTAGACTCTTTGTTAATCTATGTATCATCCTTATTCTGAAAGCACAGTGTTGATTGTTGTAACTTTATAATAAATGATGAAGAGGTTAAGAAAAAAAAGTATATGCTAAGACCACAAGCTCAAAACCACCCAGGGCTCACAAAAGTCTGCTGTTGATCTGTACATCTGTATTCAGCCTTTCTCAGTGTTCTTATATCCATCATGCTCCCACCCAGCCCAACTTATCCTTAAGACAGCATAAAGGCTTTTACCCTTCTATTTTGTTTTGTCTTTGCTTGAATATTAAGGACTACCAAGTCCTCATCTATCCATTACCTCTGAAAACAGAGCCTTTTCATGACAATTGGCAGATAATACAGCAATTTACGGGATGGTGCTCTGCCTCCTTTTTCCATTTAGATTATTTTTCTTCCTGGTTTTACTTTAATCACAATGAAGCATGTGGAGAGGACAGTCATTTGGACTCATATCCAAGTTATTTTGGGAAGTACATTGACAAAATTTTGAAGTAGACATTGTATTTCACAAAGAATGCTGTTCTGAGATCACCCTGGCTTGAACAATGAAGAAAATTCAAGACTACGGGAGGCAAGCACAACAGGATATCCATAAGTACCAACGCCTACTCATCAACTAGGGGGAGCTTAACAGACTTGTTCCTGACAGTGACAGTGAGCAGAATTTTTAGGCAGGCTGTAAGCAGAAAAGGAAATAAAAGATAACTCTAGAAAAGACTTGGTGTAGTGCACTGAGACTGCATCCTGGAGTCAACTAGGAGGGGTTTAGAACAGTTTGACTGATGGTTTTCACCAGCTACATGCACCCTTATTCTATCGCCTTGTGGAGTTCACTCACCTGTGTTTTCTCGCTCTGATTTCAGAGCTCATTTTTCATGATGTTCATTTCTTAGGATGAAAGTGAACCGGTCTTGAAGGGATAGATGAATGGCTCCTTGTGGGTTCAAAGACACTTCCAACAGCTTGGAACAAAAGGAAATTATTATACAGATCAAGGTACTGCGTATAAATGTTTTTGCAGACTTTAAATAAAATATAAACAGCTGTTGAGAAAAGCATGGCACTGTAACAGTTATCAATCCATTAATAATCTGAGCACAAATTCGATCCTGTTCATTATGTGTAGCCCACATTCCTCCATGGGGAAAACAGTCTGATTTAAATGTGTAAAAAATGGATTCAGCAGCAAATCAGAACAAATATGGAGAAAGGAAATGGTGAATCAAGTCAGAATTTATTAGGTAATTTTCTTGAAAAGCAAGTAATCAATATTTTCTAGCTATGTAATGAGTGCTGCTAATAGTGATAGCCTGCTTTTATTGGCTACCACTCAAAAGTCTGTCAGTTAAATGATGCAGTGCTCTGAGCAACTCTGTCTTCTTCTGTCTTTTATATTTCCCTTGCTAGTAAAATACACCCCTACTTTCTAATCAGGGGCATGGAATCTTTTTAGATAACTTGCTAATTAAAATAGAGAAGGTGTTTCTCATATCTCCTTATATTTCACTCTTCTTAACCTGTTTTCTGACTGAAATTCTCCTGCTGACCACTCTTACCAAAGCACTCAAAGTCTCTAAATTTGTGTTTACAATGTACAAGGATAGAAAAAAAAGATAAGCTGTGGAATTCTTTGGAACTCTTTATTCAGTTGTGAGATATGAAGCTGAAACTAGGAGATACTTTTGCATCACCAAATCTAAATACAGCAAAAAATTCCACTAAAATGATTCTATTACACACACACACACGACACATGAGGCAATAGAGACTATAGATATATGACCTAGAAAGGTGAAATAATTTTTTTAAAAGTTGATACAGTCCAGTGAATAGTATCGTTATAAAACAAATGAACAGTAGGAAACAAGAATGCACAGAGCAAAAGGAATGTCTATCTTGTGGAACAACTGGCCTCCCTGCTGGGTATTCCTCACAGCTGTTGAAAAGAAAACAATCTTTCTTTCTTCATACTTGGAGAACCTTAACTATTCCATCATCGCGAAAACACTTCCCATAACTATGTTATGCTTGATGGGTTTCCTAAAACGAGGTCCTCACATTATACTCTGTTGAAACATTGTTAGATTGAGCTCAAATGTATTTATGGAACCCAAGTCATGCTAGGTTGGGAAAACATTATGTGGTTGCAATATTAAAAAGTACTTCATAAAATGAATAAATATTTTTGTGACATTACCAAATGTTTACATTTATGCTGTTTTATTTCCTCTATCTGATGGCAGTTAGGTTTATATTTTTCTAATACTTTTAATCATTCCACTAGACAACAAGCAATATAATGATCTTTAGCCAAGAATCTCTTCCCTAAAGAGTAAATAAATAGCTCCATTTTGTAAGTAAAATCAATCTATGATGTGTTTAGGAGTGACCT